>APFE031592341.1:0-31691 GCA_000404065.3 Pinus taeda | reverse complement strand
ATGCATAATAGAAGGCTCAATGCTGAAAGAATTGATAATTGGATTCAACAAATGGAAATATATTTCCGTGTGCAACAGATTGTTGGAGATGAGGTAAAAATTCAATTGGCCTCTTTGTAATTGGAAGGTAAGTTGGTGGGAAACTACGCTTTGGGAAGGTAAGAATCTTTCCTCGTGTTATGAATTCACCTCAACACTAAAAAAGTAGTTGTATCCTTTAGGACATAACCATAAATAAAATATGGAATGACAAACTTTATGGCAGGGTAAAGGACAAAGTGTGTAAATCTTTACTAAGGAGCATAGGAAAAAGGGTTTGGCCTTAAAAATTCCACTACATGCCCAATAAACTCTCCTTAAATACATTGGTAGCTTGCATAGTTATATTGACAATATCATTTTTTTGTTAAATCCATTGGATGAAGTATGTGTGAGGGAAACCCGCATTAAGGTAGGTAAACAAGATGTTGGTGTCTCCATGGAATCCATTAAGTCAACATAAGACAAGGGAAAATCAAAGGAGAACCAAAGAGGACAACTTATATGAGAAGGGAGATGAAATACTTTCTTGTTCCCATTGCAAAAACGAGGGTCACCATGATGATCATTATTGGAGACTGCATCCAGAGATTAGGCTCAAGTGGTTCTGAGATTAGAATGGAAAGCAGAAGGTGGTGTATAGTTCAACAAGATCGGGGGTCTAATTTCCGTGATGAAAAAAAAATCATGGCTATAGGGCTGTGATGAGGCTCATAAATAGGTACATTGTAAGGGGCATGATGCCATCCTCCAGTTTTAGAACTATCTCTTTCTCACATTTATTTACATTTTTGTTATATTATGCTTAGTGAGAAGGGTAAAAGTTGTTTTCTATGTCGTGTGGCCTAATATGGTTTAATTATAGGAAATGGAGAATTTTTGAGAAGATTTATATGCAGGGGCTCATAGTAGACAACAAAGAGAGATTCTAGGGGGTTGTCCACCGCTTTAACTCCTTCAATCAGACCAAGATCACAACACACTCTCTCATCAGTGCGAGGTCATTGGAAACCAAGAAAGATGAGGTCATTGGCAACCAAGCAAGTGTAGTTATTGAGGAACAATATCCACCATTCTTGAGTTGTGGGAGATAAATATTCCTATTTTCTCGGGAGCTTCCAGTATCTACCCTCTTGTATAAATAAACATGTAAAAGAGATCATTAGGATTTGAGTTCTGCTTTCATCTAGGTAGATATTGAGCTCAAGTACCAGAAACTGTTATTTGTTATTGTTATGTGATGTATTAGACATTGATGCAATGATAATGAGAAGTTTCTTATTGGTTCATCACTGAGTTAGTTCTAGAGGGCCGAGGCTCTTGGGTTTGGGAACAACCCCTGTGGCTTAGGTACCTCTTGTGTATTTGTATATCTTTTTAGTTTAGAGTGCTTATTAATTTCTTGCATTTGATTAGAGAATAATCCATCAAAAATATGTGATTGAAACCTCTACCTCATCTCTCTCATGGAGCATGAATAGAAGGATTTACAACCTCATTCCAAAAATATTATGTTTATGATTTCTTGGAAGAATATTTATGTTTGTTACCTTTTTTTTAATGAGCATACCATACCTTAGGAGTTGATTTATTGATTAGATCAAAGTTTTGGCATAGATTAGATAGAATTTAAATTCAACTCATCTTTTCCACCATTAGTTGTTTCATTTTGTCAATGATAAATAGGTCTATGCATGTGATGATTACAGGGATGTTTGGATATACATGCAAGGACCCCTTCACCACCTCCATCTTGGACTTCCTCACTTTCTCTTATGAATCCCACATTCTGTCCTAAAAAAATTGTTCATGAGATCATTTTCCTAAACCATCGAGAGCATCTCTCCTAGTGCAAAACAAGCCTTCAAAAGAATTTGATCTTGGCTAGGGGATTTGGCCACCCTTCACTCATTTACCTCAACCTCCATCCACCTTTCCATACCCTGAACCCATCATTTCCACCTCCGAAACCTTCTCGGCAACCTTCCTGTAGGATTATAGGCCTTCCTGTAGCAATACAGGGCACCTATAGCAGCCTCCTATAGCACACCTGTAGCAGCATGTTTCTCCACCATTTTTGACGTTTGCTACTATTTGGACTTAGTTTAGAAGGATATTGATCCCCAGTTCTGGCCTCATGATCAAGGATAGCTCCTAGGCTACTCCAAACCCTCCTTTTCCGTCACTGCAAAACATAATAGCGTTAGTTTCCTTATCACAAATTTGGCACAAATAGAACATTGATTTATATGCAAGTATGAGCTAGTTATATGATACATAGAATCTTGAGTTGTGGTTTGGTAGGTTAGCTTCTTGTATGCAAGTAGAATTGATAACTAGGTGGTTGAATGCAAGATAATGTAGTTTCATTTTTGCAAGTAGTGTGGCTCTTGTCTTTTCAGGAATTGATTCAATAGCATTTGCAAGTTGAAGTTAGTAGCATTTCCCTTTTCATAGTTAGAGGTAGCTTCTAAATTGCACCTTCATTAGCTAGTTTTCATTCTAATTCAGTAGGAGGAATGGTTTTGGAGCACTATTAATCAAATGTCCTAGTTGAGGGTGACATGAGTAGAATCTCATCTACTGTGCATATAGCACTGTCACCTCAAAGTTTGTATGAACGCTAGGTTGATAAATAGAGTTGAAGATCCCTTGGGAGTTGCAGCACTCTTGGTGCAATAACAGGGCTCACAACTTTTTGACGTTGTTATTGGGGAGGTTTCTAGGTAGATGTTATTTCTGCTTAATCAATGTTTTATGTTTTTCATATAGTTTTGGAAAGGTAACATAAAAGGAAAAAAAAATAAAAAGAAAAAAATTGGGTTCATGCCTCGTAGGAGTAGAGATACTCAAGGAAAATTCTTACCAAACACCCCCACACCCTGAAGCAGTCAACCTTCACTCTTCTTCGGTGACTGTCAGCTTCCCTCTCTGACTATAGGGGAGTTAGAAGACCCTCTAGGTGAGCAACCTGAAATATTTGAAGAGCCTATTGGGGAAGAAGAAGAACCCACTTCACCTACCCAACCTATGGCTAAAAATAGGAATAATGAGGTTTTCCCTATTACAGAGACTAATGGAGAGGCTAGAATGAAGAATATAAGTCCTACTGCCCTTCCACACTTCCATGAATTAACCTTTGAGGATCCTAATACCTTCATGTTTGAATTTTTTGTTGTCTGTAGGACCTATGACTATGCCTTTCATGACCAAAAGTTGAAGTTATTCCCCTCTACCCTTAAGGATGCAGCCTTGTGTTGGTTTATGGGTTTTCCTGGGGGTAGCATCATTACTTGGCCTCAAATGCAACAAGCCTTTAATGAAAAGAATAGGGACTATTGTAGGTCCAAAGAGACCAAGGAAGAAATATTTAGAAGGACTCTTAGACTCGATGAATCCCTAGAAGACTATGAGGAGAGATTTCAACTTAGTTATAGGAGGGCCAGATGCACCCTTGATCCTGAATCACTCAAACTAGTTCTTCTCTGAGGGGTCAAGGAAGACATGTTGGAGACCCTCAACATGCTATATGGGGGATATATCTATCAATTATCCTATGATGACATTAAAATTGTGTTCAAGAATCACTCTAGGGTTGCTAGAAAGAAGGGTATTGCTAGCCAAGGCATGGCCAATTCCTCTCCTTCTACAACATCCATCAAGAACGAGATTGGGAACATGTTGGAGGACTTTAAAATTGAAAATTTGCATACCTTTTCTATGAAAATGGATACCATGCAGATCAACAGGAAACACGAGGAAGCAAAGAGAGACCTAGTTATTTTCTGCCCTAAATGCATTAGAAGGCACTCCAGAAATGACTGCCCATTAAATGCCATAAAGGTATGCTTAGTGTGTGAGGAAAACCATGCCACAAATAAATTCCCTTCTTTTTCTGGTTTAAAATTTTTATACCAAGGGGCAAAAGGTGGGGTTGAGCAGCTCTCCTTTATAAATCAAAGGAGGACTCAAGGACCTCAGCCATACCAGTAGGGAATGCAAGGTGTATCTTACCCTTATTACCATCCCAACCAGAATGTACCTCTGCCACCCTGGTAATATTCCACTCATCCATCATGGTCCACACCCCATATTTGGCCTGATGCTCCTCAATATCCTCCTCAACCTGTCAATCAACCATTTCATCCATATGCTCCCCAACCTCCTCAATGGAACAAACCATCACAAGGGTGGAGGCCTAAACTCAACCAACCTATTGCTTTACTTCCTCCACCTCAGCCTCAACCACAACTCACTCATCCTGCTCCACCCAAGCAACCTCAGATGCCTGCTTAACCCCATCCCAACCTAAACAACAAGCAAGCACAACAAGTCTACAGTGGAAGGACATATTACCCCGCCTATGCTACGGAGATCCAAGAGATCAACCTTAGGTCTGGAAGAGTGCTTCCAGATAGCCATCCACCATCTCCACCTGAAGAAATTGAAGAGGAAAAGGAAGATAGTACCCCTCAAGTAAATCCACCTCCTTTTCCTTAGATATTGATCCACCTTAGCTAGCACACCCCAGAAGAGATTGAACTTTTGGTAGAATTGAAGAATCTGTGTGTTAAAATACCCCTTCTCCAGGCTATTAAGGATGTTCCCATATATAATAAGCTTATCAAGGAGATGTTTCAAACACACTTTGGGAGAAGAAAAAAAGACACCCCAACCATCAATATTATTGGTCAATTATCTGATTTAATGCTGGGGAGAGTGATTTGTCCAAAATATTTAGACCCTGGAAGTCTAGTAGTAGATGTGCACATTGATGGCATCATTGTCCCTCATACCATAATTGATCTTGGGGCTTCCATCAATATGATGACTAAACAAACCATGATAAAGCTAAACCTACAAGGAGCTTTGAGAAAAACCACTACAGTGCTGTAATGTGCAGATAGATATATAGTAGCTCCCGAGGGAGTTGTTGAGGCTGTCATGGTCTCAATTGACTCTTGGGAGTATCCTATTGACTTCTTCATTCTCCAGCCCAAAAACAAGTTCAATGGCTATCCTCTCATCTTGGGAAGTCCATGGTTAGCCACTGTTGATGCTTACATTAGTTGCAGTGTTGGGAACATGACCATTAAGAGTGGACATTTGTCTAAACAATTGGTACTGTATCCTCCTACTTAGCTATCCATTGAGCATGACTTACCCTTGTGGCTAGAAGAGGAGGAAGAATATGAAGTGTATCATGCAACATCCTACCCAATATGTATCGCAGATATTGTTATAGGAGGGGGGAAACCTGATTAAGATGACCTCATTGACCATATCCTTTAGAGCCAACCCCCCCAATACCATGCCTCTTAATGAGCTAGTGAACGAATCTGAGAGTAGTCTTTGGACTTAATTATTCTTAGTTGACCCAAGTCCTACCCATGTCAAATTTGTAGAATTTTTCCCATCTAGAACCTTGAAGATTAACCCCAACCAAGAAGAGAAATTGTGCAAGATGCTGAGAGAGCACTTAGATGCCTTTGCTTAGAACTCTAAATAAATGAAGGGGGTGCATTCCTCGGTTTGTAATCATCACATCTACATCAAGGAGGGATGAAAACCTGTGTGCCAACGTCATAGGAGAATGGAACCAGACCTCAAGGGGATAGTAAAGGAAGAGTTACAAAAGTTGTTGGATGCAGGGTTCATATACCCCATCTCAGATAGTGAGTGGGTATCCCCTCTAGTTTTATTCCCAAAGAAGAATGGGAAGTGGAGTATCTGTGTGGATTACAGAGAACTAAACATGAACACATAGAAAGACAATTTCTCTTTTCCTTCCATTGATCAATTTTTATATGGTCTTGCAGGAAGAAGTTATTCTCTTTCCTTGATGGATTAAGAGGTTAAAATCATATCCAGATCAACCCTGAGGATCAAGACAAGACTACATTCACATCTCCTTGGGGTATCTTTTCTTATAGGGTCCTCCCATTTTGTTTATGCAATGCCCCTTCCGCTTTTCAAAGGGAAGTTTTGAGCATCTTTGTTGATCTTGTCCATGACTCTATAGAGATATACATGGATGATTTCACTCCCTATGGGTCTGACTTCCTGGAGGCTCTATCTAATCTAGGTAAAGTACTAAGAAAATGCATTGAAATGAATCTCTCACTGAGTCCTGAGAAATGTGATTTCTTAATGAAGGCAAGGATTGTCTTTGGCCATTCAATATCTCAAGAAGGGATACAAGTGGACCCAAACAAGATTGCCATCATAAAAAGCGTCCATACTCCTCAAAAGTAGAGGGACGTTAGGAGTTTCTTGGGCTTAGTTGGCTATTATAGGAGGTTTATCAAGGATTTCAGTAAATTGGCTTGACCATTTTTTGGATTGTTGGCCAAGGACTTAGAATTATGTTGGACAAGTAGCTGCCAAGAGGCCCTTGAGATATTAAAAGAGAAATTGATCATTGCACCCATACCTAGAGCTCCCAATTGAGCTCTGTCTTTCCATATCCATATTGATGCATCATAAAAAGTTGTGGGGGAAACCTTAGGGAAAATAGATGACAAGTTACCCTATGCCATTTATTTCATTAGTAAAAATATGTCTAAGGCTGAATTGAACTACACTGTAACTAGAAAAGAGCTCTTAGTTGTTGTACAATCCTTAAACAAATTTAGCCGCTACATCACTGTATACCAAATTTTTGTGCATACTGATCATGCAACTATTAAATATTTGATGAATAAGCCTGATGTGAATGCTAGAATCATTAGATGGTTGTTATTGTAACACCGGTTTGATTTGACTATCATGGACAAGCTAGGAAAAGAAAATGTAGTTGCAGATTTTTGGTCTAAACTTAGTTTGCTTGTAGGTGATTAAGGGATAGTCTATGATCAACTTCTAGATGAGCACCTATTTTTTATCTCAGTGCTCTCTCCCTGGTTTGCTGACATATCCAAATACCTAGTTGCTAGGATATTTCCTCCAAATTTGTCATCTAGGGAGAAGAGCAAAATTGTAAGGAAAAGTGCCCCTTTCACTTGGATTGGGGGAAATTTTTTCAAGTTGGGACCAAATCATATTTTAAGGAGATGTGTCAGGGAAGAGGAAGTCTTTGACATCCTCTCAGCCTGCCATGATGGGCCTTGTGGGGATCATTTTGCTGCTAAGAGAACAAATTTCAAAGCCTTACAAGTTAACTACTATTAGCCCACTCTCCATCAAGATGCAAGAACATATACTAGTAGATGTGATCAGTGCCAAAGGATGGGGAAACCCACACCCAGGGATAAAATTCCTCTACAACCTCAAGTGGCCTTAGATTCATTTGACAAGTGGGGCATGGATTTCATTGGGCTAATTGAACCACCATCAGAGCAAAAAAAGGACATCATTGTGTGCACTGATTACTTGACAAAGTGGGCTGAGACAAAGGATGTCAAAGCAGCAATAGAGGAGAAAGTGGTTCAATTCTTAAGGGAAAATATTTTCTACAAGTTTGGTTATCCAAGGGAGATAGTCACTGATCAGGGGGCTCAATTCAGATCACATCTGATTGAGATTATCCTAACGAAACATAATATCAAACACAAAATGTCTACTTCCTATCACCCTTAGGAAAATGGGCAAGTAGAGGTCACAAATAGGGCATTGGAGAGCATCCTCACCAAGGTTGTGACCAGAAACAAGAGATATTGTGAAGATAGACTAGTGGAGGCCACTTGGGCCTATAACACCACTTGGAAGACAACTACTGGGTTCATTGCATATGATGTAGTTTATGGGAAGAAAGATTTTCTTTCTATTGAGTTTGAGTATAATACTTTGAGAATGGTAGCCCAATTGGACTTAGATGTCACCAAATCACAACAAGAAAGGATGCTCCAATTGAATGGCTTGGATGAGTTCAAAATACAGGACCTCCTCCACACTGAAGTTATACAATTGCAAAGGAAGGTCTGGAATGATAAGCATATCAAGGAAAAAAAAATTCAAGAAGGGGATTGGGCATTATTATATGATTCTAGGTTCAAATATTTTAAAGGAAAACTGATGACAAGATGGTTAGGCCCATACTTAATGGAAAAATGTTATGACAATGGAGTTGTTCAAATCAGGACCATTGATGAGGAAGGGATCCCCTTGCTTGTCAATGGTTACACGCTGAAGTTATATAAGAAACCTGTGTCTAAGGCATAATTCATTAGTACAATCAACAAAGAAGTCAGTGTGATTGGGAATGTCATAGCTCCCAATCCACAACACTCTTAGATATTTTTGTTGAAAAGAAGAAAAAGAAAAAAGGAAAAATGAGTGGATGAAAACCTTTATTAGGCATCTGAGGCTAAATCCTAGGTTGAAAACCTCTCTGAGGCAACCCTCGAGCAAAAAAAAGAGAAGAAAAAAATAATAAAGATTCCTAGGTGAAAACCTCTCTTGAGGCACCTAGGGCAAGCATACAGGTCAAAAACCTCCTCATGAGGTAGCCTATCTGTCTCAAGAAAAAAAAGGATAAAAACACATGAAAAGGATTTATACCCTATCTGTTGACCATTTTTCCATTTTGCAGGATTATATACGATGGTAGATTCCATGGCTACAGGGCCAAAATTCTCAAGGTTTCTTTCATTATTTCATCCATGCACTTCCTATCCATCATCTCCACTCATGTGATCACCTCTCTCCACCATCCCATTAGCCTAAAATTCAAGTTTCACCCCCTCTCTGGACTGCTACAACAAGGACTTGTAATTGCTACAGGAAGGTCCAGTAGTGCTATAGGGGGCCTAAAAAGCTACAGGAAGGGGATCCGAAGACAAGGACAACCCAACAAGGAACTGATGGCCTTGAAAATGATGAAGAAGGTTCCCCCATCATGGTCCATCATCCATCTATCACTCATCCACCTCATTTCATAAAAAAATCACTCAATTCCTCCACTTTGTCTTACCCCTGTTAATTTTTTTTAAAACACATAGAAGCCATTATCTTCATTTCTACAAGTCTACACTACTCCCTCGTGGTCCTAGAACTATCCTTAGGACTTGTTACAACTTCTCTCATCACCCCCATGTAGATTGAAGACCCTAGAGGAAAAGGAAAGGACTACTATAGGAAGAAAACCTCCTCTTATAGCAGCATGTGCACACATCACAAAAAGCATTAAACTTGTTTTCTCTCATCAGTAGAGGGTGATGGAAACTTAAGAGGCCACTCTGAAGCATTTATATTACTCCCAGGAGGATTTTCCACTAGTAGCAGCAACTTGAACAACAACAAGGTAGCTGCACACACAACAAACACAATAGTCAAGTATCATGAGGAGAAATGAAGAAATACATAGGAAATGAGCCAGCAAGTCAACTCCCTTAATGCCGATGATATGGTCCAACTTAAGCATGCAAGTCCCTACAACATTTCGATCATGAGCTAGGCACAAGTATGGCAAAATCTTACCTCCTACCTATGTGTGAATAATGAAAATGTGTAAATGTCGAGAGTGGATGTTTTAATAAGATGGAGGTGGCCAGTTAACTTGGCCACCCTCAGCTAGTTAACTAAAAGTGATGGTAAGAACTCATGCAATGTGGATATGTCACATAAAGTGAGTTGGGATCACAAATAATGGGTGTTTATTATGAGAAAAGGAGAAATAATTACTCAAAGTGGGGACAACGGTCCAAAAGAGGAAACCTTGTGTGACTACTAGGTCACCATATCACTTCAAGCCTAAATAAAAAATGGCATATTATTTACTTGGGCTCGGGTTCTTTTGCATAATCACTAATTTCAAAAACAATTAGGGAGAGGAAAAGATCAGGGTTCCATCGAGGAGTTTCGAACTGTGTTCTACAATTGCTACAGGCAAGCCTGCAACTACTACAGGAGGGCTGAGAGATTACTACAAGAAGTTTGAGAAGGTGGAGGAAAGCCACAGAGGTTCGAATTGATCTCCGAATTACCACCTTCATCCTAGACTAGTTGAAAAAAAGTAAGTGCCACCATATCCTTCATCCATCCATCAGATTGCACGTAAATTTCACTTCAAATTCTACAGGCAGTAGCAGCCTAATTGTGAAATTAAAATGTCTTTTCGAGCAGTAGATTAATGGGAATGTAGGCAATTGTTATTAACAGGGAATGTTTAACTCATTGTTGCCACTGAATTACACACTGAAGCTATAGAAGATGTATCTCTCCCTCTCTTAATTAATAACATAGAGAAGAGATGGGGGGAGGATTTAATAGAAGGGAGCGCTCAGATACCAAGAGAATCCACTTACACCCTCCTATGGTATACATTTTTAGAAGACACTAGTGGCTAGGGTTCTTCTAGTTATTGAAAGGGTATGATGATGAAATTTCCTTTGAATTTTCCATTGCTCTGAATTCAAAAACAGAGGATAGTTCCACCACTGTGGTGAGGGGGTCAGATATTTCTCTCACCACTGAAATAATTAGTAGAGTAACAACCCTACCTGTAGAGATTAAATGGAGCAGAGAGGACCAAGCCACTAGTGTCCCTACTAAAAATAATTTCTTCACTACCAATGAAAAGCCTATTGAGGATAAGAATGGAGTTAGGAGGGAAATCCTACCTTATCCTTGGGATGAGGTGGCCTACCATATTCTAAAATACATATCCTGTGGGGGAAGAATGAGTGTAGTGTATGCTTACCACTTTAGATTACTTTATGAACTCAAGTTCTAGAAATAATTTCCTCTTGCTCAAAGAATTAGTTTGGCATGCTTTCTCCTGTTGTCCATCAGGGACATGAGTTAAAAGTGAGAGAAGGAAAACACTAACACTAGGCCACAATGGCCTCATTAAACTGGTAGTGGAGGATGCCTTGATAAATTTGAGATACCATGTCCTTTGGTACAAATTCATAGACATGGATAGAGAAACCTTCATAGAGACACAAACCCTCACATCGGGTGAGACCCCAACCTCTCGTGTTGGAGGAAGAGAGGGAAAAACAAAGGAAGAAGAAGAAGTGGCAATGACGGAAGAGGAAGAAGCAATAGGGTCATAATAAAAGGAAAGCGAGACATAATCAGAAAGGACAGTAGAAGAAGCAAAGATGAAAATAGAGGAGGAAGAAGAAACAAAGGCAGAGGTAGGGGGAGCACAAGATGAAAAAGAAGAGGGCGAAAACATGAAAAATCAAGTGATAAGAAGACTACTGAGCCTAGAGAAACAAAGATACCCCCAAAACAAACAATTTTGTCTCCAGGAATCACTGAACAAGAGGTAGCTGAAACTTTAGCTACCTTAAGCACCCCAGTCAAACCTAAAAGGAAGAGACAAAGGCAATCCCCCCTATATTTTAAGACTAGGAAAAGCACTAGGATCAAGCAAGGGAGGCAAAAAACTGCCACAAAGGTCCCCATCACAATTGAGGAGTCCCTAAGCAAGAAAGAGGAGGTAGGGCCGACTGAAGGAAAAATCAAAGAGGTCACCTCTCCAAAACCCACAACAGAGACTCCTATAGCATATTTAAGGAGGCCTACCACCAGATCAACCTCCTTCAAACAACCTAAGACATCAACAACCCTCCAACAAGAAGAAAAAGGGAACCTACAAGAGGGGCAGAGTATGCTACATGAGAAACAAAGTATGCTACACGAGGGACAAAGGATGCTACAGGAGGGGTAGAATGAGCTAGAGGAGGGGCAGAATGAGCTACAAGAGGGGCAGAATGTGCTGCTAGAGGGGAAAAATGTGACACAACAGTTATAGGAGGTAGAAACCTCCCCAAAAACATTTGAGAAGGAATTCCTAGAGCTCCATGAGCCTAGTCCACAACCTAGCCTAAGCTCTTACTACAAATTCATTGAAGGAGAGAGGATTATTACCCAAAAATTTGCAGTCCCACTTTTCTATGAGCTAGAAATAGAAAGAGGAAGAACCCACAGGTGGATGCAAATTTCTAAGTCTAAGAAGGTAGAGGATGTCGACCTCATGGAAGAAAAGGTCCTTGAAATGAGCGAATAATTAAGTGAGCTTAGAATGAAGGAGTCCACAATGAAGGAGAATCTACAGGCAGAAAATATGTGGTTGAGAGAGAAGCTGCAGGATAAAGAAACCCAACATGCCACCATGGAAAGCCTCTCCATGGAGGCATTACAGTGCAGACAACCATCCAAGTCTTATGCACTCTTTCTCAAAGAACAGTGGCTGTAATTCCAAATAAAAACCTTAGCACAACATGGATCTATGCCCTTTTGAGGATTACAAATAGTTCATTGAATTTTTCAACCAATATAGCATGGAGGACAAAGCAAAATTGGATGAGTTTTACATACACAACCTCACTCTAACTGATATGAATTTTTTGGATCTCAATGCAATATTGGGGGATACACAACTAATGGCCTTAGGATCTTGATGACTCATGAGGAGGCAAGAGTTGAGGAAGTGAAGAGAGTAATGGAAAATGAGGAAAAGGAACCATTATATATCAGGGCAAAGCTAATGAGCCCAATGGTTAGCATTAGCAATTACAACTTCATCTCTAATGATGTTGATTTAGCTCCTAAATACCTTTCCAACCAAGAACAAGCCAACTTGCATTTTGAAGACAAATTCAGGTTGTTGGGAACATAAATTTTGCAAGCCTGCCATAGGAGATGACATGCCTTATCCCACAACCTCCAGATCAAATAATATCACACTCCTGAAAGGCTAAGGAATGCCTTGGAGAGGACGCCCATGTACAAGAGGATCCTGCAAAGATTCAAAGTTAAGTGGATAGGACTCAAGCTCAATCCACCTGCTACTAGGCCTACAGGAAGGAAGAGATGATGCAGAAGAGAAGAAGGAATGGACATAAATAGAAAAGAATGCAGGGTTATATCCCGAAGAAGGCAAACCATCTGACGAGCCTTGGGATGTCAGGGAGGCCATGAGGGCTGTTAGAGCCTAGATTGACCTCAGGCTGAAGGGAGGCAATTCTAGGGTCACCACAAACCATGCTTAACCTGGTAGCTAGCCATAACAGGCTGGGAGAGGGCTCTCTCCTTATGAAACTCAGTCGAGATGACTGGATCAAGAACAATATTTTATGCTAGGTATAGTAGCTCAAGGTTTTTGATTGAATTTGTTGGTGTTGGTGGATCAGATGGAGTTAGGCAGGTTTAGGTCCAGGAAATTAGGTCCGAATGCAGGGTGTTCTATGGGGCAAGGTAGGTAGGTTCTTTGGCACTTGAAATTGAGTGATATGGCAGGTCTAATACTGGTGAGGAGCTGAGGAGAGCATGCAAAGATCATGTATCCTTCTCAAACAATAGAAAACATAGAAAACTGAATGGCTTCCTAAGGTAGAGCACTATAAACAATGAATTCTACCTATCTATCTTGATATCATTCAGCTAGAAGAAATGAATTAGATTGTGGCATACATCAAACATGTAAACAAACTGATAAAAAAGAAGAAACTATGCAAAAACACCATACCACAGGTATCCCATAAAAATAACTGCAACTCCTATTAATTTCCTTGCCAAACTGCTTACAATGATGTACAATATAGTTCAGAGCATCCAAGAGTATCCAACCTCAACAAATGACTAAGAAAACACTTGATATAGGCATTAAAACTACTCATCTTGACCATCAGGGGTTGAATCCATGAGAAGAGTGGTTGTTTCAACCATTTCCCAACTAAGAACTGGAATATAGGCAGTCAAACAACTTGCCTCTATAAGAGTGGAAACAGATACATTTGCCTCAAAACCACCTCTAACTAATGAATCTACCCTCTAACCCTATTTTACTTTTACATTTAAATGCCATGTCATTAATTACATGAGTAAAATCATTCATGAGGAGAGAGAAAACAAATCCAGAGTCAAATCAGGCGAAATTTTGATTTTCTGGGCAAACTAGTCAAAAGCGCAGTGCCACTTTTAGGTCACTTTTGGAGGCCTTTATGGCATCTAAATTGAGCCCATGATAGCTCATTGGAAAGGTCGTAAAATCTAGTTTCTGGAAAAACTTGAATTTTTGAATTGAGAGTTCATTTCCCCCCTCAAAACTTGAATCTCCCAAGACTGCTTATGTGTGTCCAAAATGAGGCAGAAAGGTCATTTTTTGGTAGTTTTTGGACCTTTTGGTGGGCCAGTTTTGCTCCAAAACTTCTGAAATTTTCTAGGATGAATGATATCATCATGCTTAATCCAAATATATAAAATTTTCCTCCATCTGATGCTCCTGGAAAAAGCACCGTGTTAAGAATTTCAAAATTTCAAAAATGCAAAAGTTCTCAAAATTTGCCCAAATTTGGCATGTAGCACCACCATCAAGTGCTTTGGTTGGAAAAAGAAGCTTCAGCCAATATTTGATTCTATCTTTCTCTTTCTTTCCCTCTAAGGCTCTCCTCAACCTAGCTTTTGTCCTCTTCATTCTCATGTTGCAAATTTTGTTCCATGTCTTGTAGTGATAGGCCATATGCCTCATCATCTGGTTATCTCTGTTAGCCCTCCATAACAGCTTCTCCAAATGAAAATTGACTCTTTCAAACCAATATTCCCTATCATGCTCAATCTCTTGTTAAACTGGAATCAAACTGACATGATGCTCTTTCTTACTTTGCCTCTTCAATTTGAGCATTTGAAGCTCCATGAGATCTTGTTTGTCATTTAGCTGCTTGTTTTCTTGTTTCAAATGAGTAATGACAAATTTTTCCCTTGAGAGAGTGTCCATGAACATCTGAATATGAGAATCCTTCTCTAACAAGAGCAAATTTTTCTCTGAAGCCTCATCTAAGTTCTCCAGGTCAATGACTTCCACTCCATGATGAGTGTGATGATGCTCTCGCTCCTCATGCTAGGCAAGATCAAACTCTCTCTCAATATCATCATCAAGATCCTCCTCTTGGACCTTTCCTTTCCCTTTGTCTAGCTACTGCACTTGTACCTGCTTTGTTGATGAAGAAGGCAAGGTCCCTTCCACCTCCCATGGAGCAAACACTTGCTTGGAAGCTGCAAAAAGTCTCCTAGTGCCTCTCCATAGAGCTATCACTTAATGTCTCCTCCTCATACTCATAGTCACTATCTCTATCCATTGTTTCCCTTAATTTGCACAATGTGATGGTTTATAGATGGTGGTATGGGCAATGACTTGGGGAAATGAATGCAAATTTCAAAAATAGCAATAGGTGAAATGATAGGTAAATGATGGAGGAGGGGGGTTTTGGGGAGTGATAGGGGAGTGATGAAATGTAATAGAATAGAGGGAATGAGGGTTTGATATCAATAGTGAGTGATAGAAATAGGAAAAATAGGGTTTACCATAGAAATTAGGGTTTTAATTTCAAAGAGGAAAGACCAAGAAAACTTTCATATGGGCACCCTAAACATCAATAGATATGATAGTACTTACCTCTCAAGAGGAAATTTGGAGGTGATTTCGTAAGTTTTAGAGATTTGGAACAATTTTGAGCCTTGCTGGGTAGAAGCGCAGTGCCTCACATAGGTGTGCAGCGCCACTCTGAAAGCGTAGCGCCTGTGTAAAATTTCACAGAGAAATGCTGCTAGGTGCGCAGTGCCCACATAGGTTGCAGCGCCACTCTGAAAGCGTAGCCCTGTGTAAAATTTCAAGAGAAATGCTGCTAGGTGCGCAGTGCCAACTCAAAAACCAATGCCCTCCTCAAAAGTGCATCGCCATTCAAACTCACTTTTGAAAGCCTTCCCAATGTCCAAATTGGGCGTGTGATAGCGCATTGGAAATCTTGTCGAGTATACTTTCCATAACATCTTGAATTTTTTAATTTGGAGTTCATTTGCCCTGTAAAAAGTCTAATCTCCAAAGACTGGTCAAAATGTGCAGAATGAGGCTGCCAAAATGCATAGTGTTGTTGCAGTTAACTTTTGAATGTCTTCCTCAACTCCAAATTGAGCTCATGATAGCTCATTGGAAATATCTTTGTGTCTACGTATCATTTAAATCATCAATAAAGTCATTTGGTCATTCCATCTAGGAGAAAAATTGATTTTACCAAGGTCACTCTAGAGGTGCATCAACCCTCCTGAGGCAAATGATATTTTAGACATTTATCCAAAACCATGAAACCTGTGTAAAAATTGAAGGAGGTTTTTCTTCTTGGGTCTATTATGGACAAAAACCTCTCTCAAGTTTGTGAAATTCATCTTCTATTTCTCAAAAACATCATTTGAATAAAACCTATCCTGATATGTGAAATGAGGGATTTGTAGAAATGAAGGGAAATGAAGGGGATAAGGGGCTTCTAAATTCTTGAGAAAATTTTGGAAAATAGGTAGGGATGTTAGGAAGCAGGGGAAAGTGGAATTTCAAATATTGAGTGAGGGGAAGGGGTCCAAAAAGGAAAAACATAGGCCTAGCCTAGAAAATTGTCAAATTGTAGCAATAAGTTAGGGTTTGTGGGAAAATGATGAATTTAAGGGATATCGGTGATGGGAAGTGCTTACAAAGGTATATTAAGGATAGGGGAAGGTGTATGAGAATCAGGATACAAGTTTTGTTGATGATTTGACCATCCAAGAAAAATTACCTTCAAAACCCTAGGAGAGGGAAATGAGCCTTACCCAAGTACAGCTGAAGCACAAACAAGGTGTAAAATGAGCCATTGGAACCTGAAATGATGATGAAAACTTTTTGAATGATGGTACACTCAGCCGAATGGTGACATGGATCGACACTTGGAAAAATTTGAAAGGAGTGAAAACAAATCCTAGACCTAATAACTAGTGACCAATTTTTACTTGAAGACTCACTGAAATGACAAAATTTGACTTTGACACCCTAAGACCACTTTGTAAGAGCATGTTTGATCACTGGTGGAAGGCTTCAAAGACTAACACTAACATTGGCTCCATTGGGGATGGTAGCTCCTTGGAGGTGCCAAGAACACGTAGACCTAGTAGCCTTATCCATTGGGCATGGAGTAAAAAAACTCAAATTGAAATGCATGACTGAAAACTAACGACTTGATGACACAGAATAACTCTAAAACTGACTGAACCATGCTCACTTCTGTGAGCTTATTAATCACACCCTACTCTAAGTGATCCATTCCTCACCTGATCAAGTGAAATGAAACAACCAATGCAACCAAGTAAGCATTCGGGCTACTGTTTTAATTCTCTGCAAGTGCTTGTTTATGAGAAAGAAGAGAAAACTACTGCAATGCAACTCCCATGAAAACTTGTAAACATATCCAAATTTTCCCAGATTGAATAATATGGATTCCCTATCTGACTCCAAAAATACTGCATAAGGATCTTGAAATTCATGTGCACTGGGACTTAGCTCATCCAATGGATTACTTTTCTTCTGCTCATACCATGAATGCAAACTTTCATCTAAGCACTGTGACGAGACTCCTGCTAAAACTAACAAAGAAACTGGTTTCCAGATCAAATCTGTATCAATACTTGTTTCAATCTCACATGAAGCTAATGGAGAAGGACTTTGACTGCAGACATCATCCAACACATCAGCAATTGGATCGTGAAAAACTTGAAAAGACTATTGCAACCCATTTTCTGTTGGTTCTAATGAGATTGCATGATTTTCTACAGGCTGCTCATCCTTTATTGAAGATGTACTATGCAAATTTCCCTTCAAAAACTGAAATGATTCAAAACAGAATGGTATGGAATCATCTTGCATCATTTTATCATATGTTCCAGCTTCCAAGCCTTCATCTACAACTTGACAATCAATGGCATTCAGGGGCTGCAAATCTAGATATGAAAAGTCTTGAACGAAGATTTCATTGCCCTCACTATGGTCCAGATCAAAACTTGTCGATAATAGATTTTTGATTGCATGAAAGTTGTCTCTGATAAACTGAAATGAAGTAAAACAAAAAGGCAAAGATCCTTCACTTACTTCAAAATTTTCTACACTTTCCTCCTCACTTCCATAGCTGATATGCATCGGTTGATCACTGTATTCGAGATGCTGAAAGTGAACTTCCTCCTTCCACAAACCAGCTACTGATTCATCTGCAAGATTAGCTTTTGTTTGGAGAACATAATCATCATCATACTGATAAAACTTAGGGAAATCATCAGTATAAAACACATAATCAAGCATACATGTCAGGTCAACAGCTCTCTCTTCTCCAAGATGGTCTATAAAACGATCATTATTAGATCTATGACAACTGGGATAAGAAATAAAATGTTTTGGATCGGCCACTTGTTCTTGTTAAATCAGCGAGCCATGTTCTTGAACATCATACTCATTCCTTGTGGTGATATTTTACATCATCTCTTCCACTGCACTTACCAAAATGTCGAGCTTTACCTCTAGAGATGTCAATTTCTTTGGATCTATGTTCTTCCTCTCTTCTTCCTTCAACTTTACCCTTCTGATCAGCAAATTAGCCTCTACATCTACTGCATTGTTTTGCATCTCTTCAAGTGTTTCAAGGTTCCTTTCTCTCAGCTGAAACTCCATTTCTGTATCAAAGGCATCGGGGTAGTGCAAGAGAGTGGATCCAGGAGGAGCTCTTATATTAACAGGCATCGAACAATAAACTTGGTTAAATCTGGCAGAAAACTATTGTACTATCTCCCGTGGTAGTCTTTTTAGCTGGTTATATTCTTCTAGAATCAAGAAAGGGTTTTGTCTGACCACCCACTTGTAGAGGAAAACTTTGGCGAATTGCTGGAAATCTAAGATGCTCACATCAGGCAGGGTTTTGAACCAACTCTTGGCTTTGCCTTGCAAAGAAAGAGCAAAAAACCTAATACTGACATCCTCTTCATCAATTTCAAAAAGGTCAAGAAAAGACTCAAAATTCAGTACATGTCTCTCAGTAGTGATGTTGTCACATTCACTGTCAAATCTTGGTAGATATAGGTAATGATTTTTAGGGAAAGCATGGGATATGTGAGGTAAAATCAGAGGCTTGTATCTATCTGGAGTTTTACAAGGTATGGGAATATGTACAGAAGCTGTAGAATTAGTCTTGGTCTCTTTTGGCTCATCAGTTTGACGATGGTCATCATAAGATTCGGAAGAAGGGTCTTGATCAAGATCAAAGGCATGTGAATATTTCATATTTGCAATCCCCAAAGGGAAAGAATCAAATGCAGGTCTAGGATCCTTTCTCAAATACAGTATACTTCGTAAAGCCTTCTTGACATTCTCAGGAAAAGAGAAGATATAATTTATAACAAAGAACATAATATCTTGGATGAAATTCCAACTTGAATACCTGATCTTTCCATATTGTCTTTTCATGCTTTTGCTGGTCAGGTTCATCCTCCAGTGGAGTCCTTGGATCTGATCTCGAAACTGATTTAGAGTTGCCAAGTGAATGATTTCAGCCTTCCGATGTCTGATCGTTGTCCACCATCAACAATCAGATCTAAAATTGATACATTTTACTAGGGAACATAAAACTACGTCCCCAGTATGGTCGCCACTATGTTAGAGCCTAGATTGACCTCAGGCTGAAGGAAGGCAATTCTAGGGTAACCACAAACCAAGCTTAACCTGGTAGCTAGCCCTACCAGGTCAGGAGAGGGCTCTCTCCTTATGAATCTCAGTCAAGGTGACTGGATCATGAACAAGATTTTTTGCTAAGTATAGTAGCTCAAGGGTTTTGATTGATTTTGTTGTTGTTTTTGGATCAGATGGAGCTGGGCAGTTTAGGTCTAGCAAATTAGGTTAGAATGCAGGGTGTTCTATGGGGCAAGGTAGATATAGGCTTTAGCACTTGAAATTAAGTGAGGTGAGGTGTCTAAGACCGGTGAGGAGCTGAGGAGGGCATGTGGCAATCATGGATCCTTCTCAAACAATAGAAAACATAGAATACTGAATGATTTCCCAAGGTAGAATCCATTGTTTGCAGTGATCTACCTTGGGAAATCATTCAGTATTCTATGTTTTCTGTTGTTTGAGAAGGATCCATGATTGCCACATGCCCTCCTCAGCTCCTCACCAGTCTTAGACACCTCACCTCACTTAATTTCAAGTGCTAAAGCCTATACCCACCTTGCCCCATAGAACACTGCATTCTGGCCTAATTTCCCAGACCTAAACTACCCAGCTCCATCTGATCCAGAAAACACCAACAAAATCAATCAAAACCCTTGAGCTACTATACCTAACATAAAATATTGTTCATGATCCAATCATCTTGACTGAGATTCATAAGGAGAGAGCCCTGTCCCGACTTGGTAGGGCTAGCTACCAGGCTAAGCTTGGTTTCTGGCTACCCTAGAATTGCTTTCCTTCAACTTGAGGTCAATCTAGGCTCTAACAAGGGCCATGAAAGAAATACACATGGATGACTGAGTTTCTCAGAGGATGAACAACAATTTTAGTAGGGGGTGATGATGAGGCTGATCAATAGGTACATTATAAGGGTCATGATGCCATCCTCCAACTTTATAACTATCTCTTTCTCACATTTATTTACATTTTTTGTTATATTATGCTTAGTGAGAAGGGTAAAAAATGTTTTCTATGTCATGTGGCCTAATATGGTTTAACTGCAGTAAATGGAGAATTTTTGAGAAGATTTCTATGCAGGGGCTCACAGTAGAAAACAAGGAGAGATTCTAGAGGTTTTTCCACCTCTTTAACTCCTTCAATCAGCCCAATATCACAACACACTCTCTCACCATCTCGAGGTCATTGGCAACCAAGCAAGTGCAATTATTGAGGAACAAGATCCACCATTCTCAAGTTGTGGGAGACAAATATTCCTATTTTCTAGGGAGATGCTAGTAGCTACCCTCTTGTATAAATAAGCATGTAAAAGAGCTCATTAAGATTCGAGTTTTGTTTTTAGCAAGGTAGCTATTGAGCTCAAGTACTAGGCACTGTTATTTTTTTACTGTTATGTGATGTATTAGACATTGATGCAATGATAATGAGAATTTGCTTATTGGTTCATGACTGAGTTAGTTCTAGAGGGTTGAGGCTCTTGGTTTTGGGCCCAACCCCAGTGGCTTAGGTCCCTCTTATGCATTTGTATCTCTTTTTAGTTAAGATTTCTTATTAGTTTCTTCCATTTAATTAAATAATAATCCATCAAAAATCTGTGATTGCAACCTCTACCTCATCTTTCTCATGGGAGCATGAATAGAAGGATTTACAACCTCAATCCAAAAATATTATGTTTATGATTTCTTGGAAGAATATTTATGTTGGTTACCTTGTTTTGCATGTGCCTACTGTAGCTTAGGAGTTGATTTGTTGATTAGATCAAAGTTTTGGCATAGATTAGATAACATTTAGATTCAACTCATATTTTCCATCATTAGATGTTTCATTTTGTCAATGATAAATAGTTATATGCATGTGATGGTTGCAGGGCTATTTGGATCTGCAGGCAAGGGAACCTTCACCATCTCCATCTTGGACTTCGTCACTTTCTCTTATGAATCCCAAATTCTGTCCTAAAATTTTTGTTCATGAAGTCATTTTGCTAGACCATCGAGAGCATCTCTCCTAGTGCAAAACAGGCCTTCAAAAGGCTCTGAGATTTTATAGGGGCTTTGGTGACCCTTCACTCATTTACCTCGACCTCCATACACTTTTCTATACCCTGAACCCATCATTTCCACCTCCTAAACCTTCTCGAAAGCCTTCCTGTAGCATTACAAGCCTTCTTGTAGAAATATAGGGCACCTGTAGCAGCCTCCTGTAGCACACCTGTAGCAGCTTGTTTCTCCACCAATTTTGACCTTTGCTGCAATTTGGACTTAGTTTAGAAGGATGTGGATCCCCAGTTGTGGCTCCATGATCAAGGGCAACTCCTAGGCCACTCCAAACCCTCCTTTTCCTTCACCGCAAAATATAATAACATTAGTTTCCTTATCACAAATTTAGCACAAATAGAACATTGATTTATATGCAAGTATGAGTTAGTTATATGATACATAGAATCTTGAGTTATCGTTTGGTATGTTAGATTCTTGTCTACAAGTAGATTTGGTAACTACATGGTTGATTGCAAGATAATGTAGTTTCCTTCTTGCATGTAGTGTGGCTCTTGTCTTTTCATGAATTGATTCAATAAAATTTGCAAGTTGAAGTTAGTAGCATTTCCCTTTTCATAGTTAGAGGTAGCTTATAAATTCACCTTCATTAGCTAGTTTTCATTCTAATTCAATAGGAGGAATGGTCTTGGAGCACTGTTGATAAAATTTCCTAGTTGAGGGTGGCATGTGTAGAATCCCATCTACTGTGAATATAACACTATCACCTCAAAGTTTGTACAAACCCCGGGTTGATAAATAGAGTTGAGGAGCCGTTGGGAGTTGCAACACTCTTGGTGTAATACCAAGGCTCACCAAGTTGAAAGGTATATTGTCTTTCCATGTTTTTTCTAGTTATTCTTTTTCACCTTCTAACTCTGAAAGAAAGAGAAATGAGTTTTCCCACATAAAGGTTGTAACTAAACACAAACAATTAGATACCTTGTTTGATAGTAGTTCCCAAGTCAACCTAATATCTGAAGTAGTTGCCAAGAAGCTAAAATTAGAAACACCACATCTTAAACCTTATCCTCTTGTATGGGTATATGAAAATGCTAAGTTACAAGTAACTAAACAATGTAGGCTTAGGTTTGTTATCACATCCAAATTTTTTGATGAGGTTGAACTCAATGTGCTCCTGCTAGATATTTGTGGAATTATATTATGAAGCCCTTGTATGATAGGAAAGATATTTTCTTTATAAAGGATAATAAGTATCCCCTTTTCAAAGATGGAATTGAGTAAATCATCAGATCTCATCACATGAAAGATGATCTGTCTCTAGTAACCACAGGACAGTTGAAGAGGCTTGTGAATGTGAGAAAAACCTTTTCACTCATGTCTGTAAAGGTGGATAAAGCATGTGATTTGAAGCATGTGAATGAAATAGTTGCATGTGAAACTAACTATGATGTGTCTAGGAAACATCGATGCTACAACATGAGAATTTGCTGTGTGAACCTACTAAGAGGATAAAAAATGTTGTTAGTTAATTTTCATTAGCATATTTGTATTTGTTATTGCTTATAATGTGTTGGGCATGGATAGAGTAATGAATGCAGATGGTTGTGGTAAAATGGAAATGATTGACAATATTGTTTCAATGGTCATTATTGTTACACATTTTATTATGATGATCTAGGTGTGTAGAACAAGGTGGATGAATACCAGACAGGTGGGGAGGCAATACCCTCACTTAACATTTAAGTAAAAACCTATTGGTGGTCCAAAAGCTTCCAGTCAGGAGGATTAATCCGAGAGGATGAAAAAATTCATCAACATTAAAGGTCTTAAAACTTTATGGAAATTGTGCCACGATGTAGAGCTTAACGAGACCTTTTCGACACCTGTTGAATGGACTCAAACCGACTCCATATGTGAAAGTTACCACGTTTTAATGTTTTCGTGAAAAAGAAAAAAGATGGAGAGGAGCGACACGTGGTAGAGCTTACAATAAACGTAGTAGGGATACGTGGCAAGAGAATAATTTGACATGTGATAGTTCATACAACTGATGTGGTATCTTGTATAACTAATGTGGTAGGGAAATGTGGTGATATCCAAAGCTGACTTGTGGCAAACGTAGATGATGTGGCAACCAATTAGTAGGTGATGTGGCATCCAATCAACAGGTGACATGGCATCCAATTAGCAGAGAATGTCACATCCATTCAAAATTAACATGGCTAAGTGGTGAGGTGGACCAATTAGAGGTTTCCATGCAGTAACCTCTAAAAGGCCAAGAAGGTTTGAAGGCTCGTTGAGAAAATTGGGGTCAGATGGGATCGAACTCTAACCTCTAGGTGCCAAGTGTAAGGTGATAACCAACCTGGGTAACCACTCATCGTTGGGTCAAAAACAAACCAAAATATTTAAAGTTTTAAGTACCATATTTTAGAGCCAAGGAGGCTTGACTCCAAGACCCATGGGACCATGCACTATCGCTCCACCAATAGGCCATGCATAGATGGTTGTAAAAGTGGTGGAAAATATATTTTATAACATATTATTGTTATACATTGGTTAAAAAAGGAAAGTCCATGGTTTTAACTACGGGACTTTGCACATACTGTAACAATAACTTAACCAACCATGCAACCATGTGTATATTCTATAAAGGTCAAGACCGTAATCCCCGTGGGATCGACCTTGGGTCTATGGGTTATGAAGTTTTTAAATAGCATAATTTTACCAACAAGCCACAAAATTTAGAAGTTAATAATTTTTCAAATTTGAGGTGTTTTGTCATGTACTTCTACCTACATATTTTGTAGACAAGGTTTTTGGAGCTCGAATTCAGAGCAACCAAAATAAGATTTTTGGTAGTATTTTGAAACCACTCTTGTTGTAGCAGTCAAGGGAATTAGCTGAAGCAAAATGAGGCTTACTAATTGTAATTTGGACTTTTAGCATTGAATAAAGAAGGACACTTCCACTAGAAGCAAGACCCAGAGATGTAGCCCATAATTTGGGTGAACTTCGTTAACAATTCTATTTACATATTTCTTTCTCTTTTTCTCTGCTACTTTCTTGTCCTCTTTATTATGATTTTGGTTAAGCTAATTTTGTACTCGTGTTTAAGAACACATGTTATTTTAAGATCTTGGATCACTCTGTCACTGAGTCTTCATCCTTCTTCCTAATTAGTTTTTACAACTTTTTATATAGTAACAATTTGTTCACCCTGTAGAAAATCCTATAGATTCTCAAGCTAATGCAATTTGCTAAAGCAAGAGACAAGAATCTACTTCTACTATTTACAGCAGAAGCCCATAAACATTGAGCAAACAATAATCAATAGAGGAAGAACATCAATGCCACATAACACAATAATTTTTCCTGGGGAAAGACACAGCTCAAATCCCCACTATCTGTATTGCATTAATCAGAAATCAAAGATGATAATACAATTCCTTTTCTCACAAGAACAATCCCAACACTCAGTAAAATTAATCTCCAACTCACGAGCAAGCTCAAGACAAATCCAGGCCTCTTCTCTTCTCTCCAAGCCTCCTATTTCCTTGTGCCCCTGGTCAAATAATTTGAATAAATACAATATGCTCTGCTCAACCTTGAGCTTAACCTGCACAAGTATTTCCTATCCTCCACCTGATGAATTCCTTTGGACAATACTTAGCCAAATTTCCAAGCCTCCAAGCTTCTAATTATTTGCACAATTACTGAGAGAATTAGCCCGTATTTAAAGGGAAACTCCTCATCCATAACTACGCAATCCCTTCAAGGTTTAGTTCTTGATTGCATGCACCATCTATACAACTCAGAAAATTATACAACAAATAGTACATTGTCCCTACACTCTAGTCTCAATTAGGCCTTTCTTAGAATCGACATGCATGAGTTTTTGATGAGGGAATCTTCAGTTGACTGGAGTAGCACTAGTTGAGTGCACTAATGCATCAACTAACTATTAACTCACTATTAGTTCCTCAAACATTTTGGAACTAATTTAATTGGACTTAGCTCAGTAAACTAAGTTAACTAATTACCACTCATACTTAATTCATTCTGGACCCCTATAATATAGGGAGAACATATACATGACTTCAGAAAGACTTCCAACTCGAAATTCCTAAGTTAACTAAGTCAAATCACTCTAGTTAAATATTACAAGTTGCTATGAGAATAAAATTCGATTTTAATTCTCAGTTTAATTCAAGGACAAATTAAACTAGATTTTTGGGATTTTATTTTTATCATTTCTTGTTGCTATTTTCAACACTCCCTCTCAACAAGAAAGGAATTCAACTCGATCCTAATCCTGAACCTTTGGAATGTTCTACATGCAAAACTTATCTCTAGTGTTGTTGCTCCAACAACTTCAGAAACAAAAAAAAAATCCAACCTGAATTAGAATGATGCCTCTGCCATCAAAGTCTCTAACTACTATTGCCTTTGTCGATTGAAAAATCCGCACTTCTATTGACTCTTCCTTTCTGCACTGTTGTCAACCCTTCTCTACACTTCTTCAGTATCTAACTTCTCTAGCCTCTACCACTTTGATCTCTGAATGCATCAATCCCATTGATTCATCCTGCTACTATGTATTTTGGGCTCCCATAGAAAGGTACGATCCATGAGATAAAACCACTCAATGGACCCTACCCAATTTCAACCCTCTTGGGACTATCACTTCAAATCACCCCACCTCACACCTGGAGGTATGGTTGCATGTGATCCCTCTACCCAATTGGCTAGAAATTTCCCCCTATTGGAGGTCTCTACATGAATGGATGCCTCCACTCGGTCTCCTCTCAGCTTCTTTAGTTGTGGCTGCTCCACAACTTCCTGAAGCTGCTTCTTCTGGGGCTGCATGTTGAGAGGTAATTTACTCTCCCTCTCAACAACCAAGTCTCTAACCTTTCCCTTGATCCTCAAGGCTTTTCATGCATCTTTAACCTCAAGAGCATATAGGTTCTTGGCTAGCACACTAATTTGTTTCATCTGTCCCGTCGTCACGAAATTTTCTGGAAAAAGAGCTGATTTTAAATCAGCGATATGTCCCTCATCCGAACTTTGATTCGACTGATTGTATTTTTTGAATTTAGGTATTTTTTCACAAATAATCCAAATTTTCTATTTGTTTCTAAAAATTTTTCACAAAATTTTTCAGGTCTGCTCTGCAAACTCGCAACCCAAAACTCAAAACTTTGAAATCTCCTCTACTATACTGTCTTCAGCGCTGATACCATGTAGAAAATCCTGTAGATTCACAAGCTAGTGAAATTTCATAAAGAAAGAGACAATAATATAAACATCGAGCAAACAATAGTCAATAGAGGAAGAACATCAATGGCACATAACACAATAAGTTTTCCCGGGCAAGCGACAACTCAAAACCCCACTATTTGTATTGCATTAATTATAAATCTGAGATGACAATAACAATCCCAACACTCAGAAAAATCAATCTCCAGCTTGCAAGTAAGCTCAATACAAATCCAAGAATCTTCTCTGTTCTCCAAGCCTCCTATTTCCTTGTGCCCTTGGCCAAATAATTTGGATTAATACAATATGCTCTGCTCAACCTTGAGCTTAACCTGCACAAATATTTCCTATCCTCCACCTGATGACTTCCTTTGGCTAATACTTAGCCAAATTTCCGAGCCTCCAAGCTTCTAATTCTTTGCGCAATCCTTGAGAGAATTAACCCGTATTTAAAAGGAAATTCCTCATCCATAACTGCACAATCCCTTCAAGGTTCAGTTCCTCATTGCATGCACCATCTGTACAACTCAGAAAATTATACAACAAATAGTACACTGTCCATGTACTCTAGTCTCAACTGGGTCTTTCTCAGAATCGACATGCATGAGTTTCTGATGAGGGAATCTTCAGTTAACTGGAGTAGCACTAGTTGAGTGCACTAATGCATCAAATCACTGTTAACTCACTATTAGTTCCTCCAATAGTTTGGAACTAATTTATCTTGACTTAACTCAGTAAACTGAGTTAACTAATTACCACTCATACTTAACTCATCTCGGAGAGCCATAATATAGGAGAACATATACATGACTTCAAAAAGACTTCCAACTCGAATTCCTAAGCTAACTAAGTCAACTCACTCTAGTTAACTATTACAAGTTGCTATAAGAATAAAATTTGATTTTAATTCTCAGTTTAATTCAAGGACAAATTAAACTGGAGTTTCTGGATTCTATTTTTATCATTCCTTGTTGCTATTTTCTACACACCTAGAACTTAGACTCATACAAAGTATCTAACTTGTTCCATAATGCCTTGATTGTAGCTTCTCCTAAAACATTCAGTAATAATGAATTTGAAAGACACAATCATATTTTTCTCTTTTCCTTTTGATCCAAATAGATCCAGTCTATATTAACATCCCTATTAGTGAAATATCTGAAACCACAATGATCCACCTATGATTGCCACCAAAATTTCTTCCATTTTTATATTCCACAACGCAAAACTTTACACATTAAATTTATCAATCTATATCATTGAGCTACTTGGCATTTGTTTTTACCATAGGAATTGATTGCATAGACCTCCCACTCTAACAGGGTCTACCACAGAACTGAGCAAAACCCCTTAGCCACAAGAGCATCCTGTGAAGCCAAAATTGTTCATAGATACCAAATATAGGTTTTAACCCTATAAAATTAAATACTACAAACAAATTCTTCATAAAATAGAAAAGATGTGATGGAAAACACATACATTAACATAAATATTTATTATGGAAACCCAAATTGGAAATACCAACAATATTATTTTCAATATATATTTATTTACAGTAATACAATACAATATATTTGACATATAAATGGGGACCCTTTTTAAATTTTTAGTCTTTGAAAAATAAATGCTAATTCTAAGAAATTTCCTTGAAACCCTTAGAAAAAAACCCGAGCTTAGGATCCTTATCGCAAATCACATTTCGTAGTTTTCCATGTGATAATTATAATCATCTTTAAGAAAATCCCGAAATGCAATATGCGATGAAGCCCCCCCGCCGTGATATTCTGATCAGAATGCCTTGAGAACATGCGATCGCACGTCGCAGAGTCACAAATAAATAATGCATGACATTGTGTCATCCTTTAATGATTTGCGAAATGCGATATTGCGATTTTCGCAATTGCATTTTGCATTACCTCTAGGCAACACTATATTACAACGTTTAAAATTTGTGATGTGCTAATAAAGCATGAAGCGTAGGAAGTTACTGTGTTTTAATATAATAATGAGTGGTTTGATAGGGTAACTAATGTTTAGCAGCCCGAGGAGAGGTAATGATGTTTCAAGTTATGGCTAGGTAACGTTGAATATCTCGTTCAAAATCTTCCCACGGTTCAAAGTCATTTAAGAAAGCTTTCAGCCTTAATTGCCCTATATCGTCTGCGTTGATATATCTCTTCCATTTCAGGCAAGCTTCAAAAGACATGTCATTGCCAAAGGTGATGAAAAGGTAGAATAAGCAAAGCATTACAAAATCTGAGCTATCAGAATTGTCGCCTATATTCGCTGATATAGTTTGCAATGCTAATGGAGGAGTGACAACATGGGAAGTCATACACAGTAGGCTTGAAGATGAACGTCCTAAAATTACTGTCATAAAGGTGAAGACTGTCTCAGTAAAACCTTCGGGAGTCCAATTCAAAGATTCTGCCTATTCCTTCCTTCATAGAATAGGGGCGAGAGCGAAAATGCTCCCATATAATGATATGATTAGGTGGGTGGTGGAAAATCTCAGTATTGAAGATAGACAATTCAAGAACTCGAGGATGGAGCTCATGGGGTCATTCAAAGCTGAAGACCTAAAGCAAATGTATCATATACCTAACCCTTAGGACATATATGACAAGTCATACCTGGCCAACTTCGCAAAGAAAAATGAAGAACCTTTCAAGATGATCTAGGGCTGGAGGGTACTGGAGAACAAGTTCAATTATGATAAAACAGGTATGTATCCCATAGCTTCTTTGGCAAACCCCCTCAACTATGCAGCTTCTATGTTATGTAGGCTATATGGATTACCTAATAATACCAAGTTTTCCATATAATGGATTCCTCTAATTGATGCCTGTGTCAATTCCCACATAATGAATTGGGCCACTATCCTATCTGATAACCTAGCCACTGCCATCTCCGAGTATCGTCAGAAGAGGTCTTCCTTGACAAAGAACCTTCTTCCTTTTTATTTCAGTGCATATATCATGGATGCCATCTATTTCTGCACTAAATTTCCAATCATGGGTTGGAAATGGACTTTTCAGGACCCCTACCCTATCCATTTCAGCCATAAATTTTTTTGGGAATCCCATTATATACCCCATTTTTATATAGTATGCCATGCTGTCATTTTACCATTGCATCAATTGATCTCTAAAAGAAATCCCCCAGGTTTTCCAAAGAAACCACTACAGACCTTCTCATAGTAGGTAAGTATTTTGTTGAAGAATGGTTTACATACATCAGCGTTTTTGGCAATACAACGGACCCACATGTCCTCCCTTTATATGTCTCTGATAAACTATTAGTAAGAGGAATAGCCCACCAGACTATGGGAAAAGGCTTGACCAAGACCCTAAAAGATAATAAAAAGTCGTTGTGGCCATATTTTCCAATTCGATGTGGTTCCTTTTCGTTAGCAAATTTCAACCATGCAACAAGGGAATCACTAAGCCTAGAGAGCCTTAGGCTCCATACTCTGCCGAAGAGGCAATTCGACCCTGACAAGATAGCACATAATATTACTACTGCAGTGAAGATTAAACCCTTTAACCATGAGGCTAATAATTATGAAGACCTTTTACAGTCAGCTGAATCATTCGAACAAGCGTTTGAGTGGGCAAGGGCCAATCTGAGTCCTAAATATTTTGAAATATTTCAAGAATTCAAAAACAAAAGGCTTTAAATAATTCCATTGCATTTATTAAAAGTTGAGGACAAACCTACACCCAGTGTAACTGTCAACAACAAGGAACCAAATTCTCACATAGAGTCTCAAGTGGACACAGGGAAAGCCCAAGACACTGAGAATACAACAGAATCCAGCAGGAGGTCAGATGAAAAGCAGGTCATAAGTGACCTGACTAAAGATACCAGTCCTAATATCAAAAGCATCAGTGAGACCAATTCAATAAAAAACTACAAGACACTCCTAAGACAACAGATGCCCAGGAAACCACAGAATATCACACTCCTTTGCATACCCATAAAATTACAGAGTCTGAGCCGATGGATGAGCAAGGGATAAGTTCGTAGTAGACAGAAATCATTCTTGCTTTGCCCACATCGGAAATTGTCCTAAAGTTGACTGAAATTGCTCCTTTAGATGTGTTCTACAGCCCACTTCACAAGGCGGTAGTAAGGAGACAAAGGTAAAGAAGGAGGGTAGAGACACCCAAGATCCCTCTTGGGAATGAATCGATGGACATAGTCTGGAAGGATATTCCCTCCAATCTAGCTGAAAACTTGACCAGATTGTCGCAGTTTATAGGGGCATATGTAACTGCCACCATGGATAAAGCTACGGAGATATCTATTTTGTTAAGGGAGAGGGAAGAGAAGATAACATAGCTCGAGCAACAACTGTAAATTGAAAAAGAAAATTTGAACCAACAAATTGCTGAACAAATCGCTCAATTACAACAAAATATGGAGATGTTAAAGATAAGCCATGAAGCAGAAATTTCTGCGAAGAACATGCAAATTCAAGAATTGCAAGAAGCCATGGAAAAATATGAAGATGTCCCTACTGTCGATGAATTCATCAAAGAGGCACTAGAGCTAAATTCCCTTCTATCAAAACAGCAAGAGAAATTTTGCCAAAGAATGTCGCATATCGCTCCTTATTTGATCACCAGTGATCAATTAACAGACAAGGCGATTGACAAAAGAATTGAATTTAATGATTTAAATACAAGGATATCAGAATTCATTGAATGGAAAGAAACAAAAGAAGGAAGGAAAGCTAATCTTCCCGAGATTGAGGATACACATAAGGACATTCTATTCACGGATTGGGATGTGCAGATTAAGCAAGCTGAATTAGCAGTGGAAAGAGAAGCAGGGGTGTCAAAGAACATAGTAAAAGCAATAAACCACACTTTGCATGCCACCAACTTGGTGAAAGAAGGTAACCCAAAAATACTGCCAGATTTAAATGACTTGAATAAAAGCTGGAAGGAAAGAGCGGAAATCCAAAGGGA
>APFE031592333.1:0-10010 GCA_000404065.3 Pinus taeda | reverse complement strand
TACGTACCTTTTGTGTGTTTTTCACATTATTGAGATCAAAAAATTGCTCCATCTGTAATATCCATGTTTCGGGATCCTTGCCATCAAACTTCCTCATATCGATTTTTGGAATATGGTGGGTCTTCGGTCCCACATTAGAGTCTATGGAATCATCATTAACATTTCTTTTGTTCGCATCATGAGTTTCCTTTACTACCTTTACACCATTAGTAAGTATTTCTTGTAGAAAATTTGTCTAATCTGTCTTCAAATATGCCATGTCTGTCTTCAAATCTGCCATGTCTCTCTTCAAATCTATCTTCAAATCATTCATCTTAGCTTCCAAGCCCTTTATCTTAGATTCCACACCATTTATCTTAGCTTATGTTAGCTTTTGTGAGAGCGACATTTGTTGCACTTGGTCTTGTAATTTTGATATATCATGTAGCATTTCTTCCTCTTCTTCATGAGTCATGCTAGAGTTTTCAGGTGGCTTACTAGGTGTTTGCATTTTCTTTCCTCGGGGCATCAGTTATTGATAATAATGCTCTACTATGCCCTTTGAATTCCTTCAAAATAAATTTTCAAACCAAGCTTAGGCAAAAATTAAAAAAAATCTACACACCTTTTTTCACTTTGTAGGAGCTCAATATTTCCTCTGATGTATCTTTTTACTTTCAGATCATCCAGTTTAGAAATTGTGATTTGCAGTAGACCTCTGTGTCCTCTTTCCAATGCTACTAGTCTGTTCCAAATTAGATTCTCCAAGGAAGAGTTATTGGAAATCTCCCACAGTGACCTGATTATAGACTAGTTCAATAGAGAAAACTTGTACGACATGGCACGAGTCACTGGTTTGACCTTTGTCTCTAAAAAGATATATACAAGAAACTACAGTCTATCCTCTTTCTATACCTTCTTACAAAATTTCAATCCGATGCTTAGAGAGAAAGTTATGATGATCTTCCCCAGGTCACCTGTTTGGAATGTAATTCAGGAGTCTACAAAAAGATCGACTTCCTCAGATCATATCTCCGCAAATATAATGCGAAAAGTTCTTAAATTCAGACCCGGGGTTCAATGTGATTTCTTCTCAAATGGGTTTTTCTTTTAGCTTCTGAAACATCACAGAAAAAAGTTATAGCGAAAATTCCAGAATGACCTATTTGGAGCAGCGAAACCCTAGAATCCAAAGCTCTGATACCAAATGTTATGAAACCAGCTCAAAAAAATATAGAAAAGATAGATCAACACCTTAGAATTCAGCCTCTTTGAGGGGGAACCTCCTTTACATTACATAAATGAACAATTCTTGGATGATTCAAATGAAAAAACCTCCTTTCTAATATAGGAGTCTAAGGATCACATATAACCCAGCCGGGACTAACAATAATAATATAAAGGCAACCAAAATACATAGAGGGATTTCTAATGGCATAATAACCATATGGGGACAATAGGGGGCACAAAAATATTAATAAGGGTACAACTATAATTATAATGGGGTAACACTAGTATTATAGGGACCCAACCTTGTAATGGTGTAAGGACCATATCAGAATGGTTTGCGTTTTCAATAGGCTCTAGTAAGGCGTTCCTTTTGCAAATGCAACCAGAATTTGTCGCCCACCTGAAACTTGTGTGGCACCCAATGTTGATCATGTTGTTGCTTATACTTGGCATTTGATTTCTCCAGAATGTCATGGAACTGCTAGCGGATATGTTGGATGTGATCAGTGAAGTTGTTTGCCTTATCTATTTTGGATTGGACATGAGCTGAATTTACCTGAGTATCTACAAATGGCATGGCCACATCAATGGGACATAGTGGCTAAAATCCCAAGTCCACCTGAAAATGGTTGTGTCCAGTTAAGCTGTGGAGAGCCTGATTATAGTTGTGATGAACAGAGGGGAGGCTCTCATCCCATGTGCGTGGATGCTTTGAGTTGTACATGCTCAAAATGTGTACGATCATCCTATTGACAACCTCTATCTGACCATCAGCTTGGGGATCGAAGGTTGTGGACTTAGCGAGTTTGGTGTCCAACATCGACCAGAGACTATACCAAAATATACTGAGGAACCTATATTCTTGATCTAAGATGTTAGACTGTGGGACCCCAAAGTGTACCCACACTCATTCAAAGAAGAGTTTAGCAGGGGCTTCTTCTGTGATATTCTTCTTGCAGGCTTCCATAATGGTTATCTTTGAGAACCTGTCGTCGACCACAAAAACACAGTCATTTCCATGCTTAGTAGAAGGAAGGCCCGACATGTAATCCATGGAGATGGATTCCCAAGGTCGACTAGGGATAGGAAGTGGAGTATAGATGCCTTTCTTCTTGATGGTCGGTTTGGCAATGGCACAGGCAGTGCAATATCTAATGTACTTTCCGACATCATGTCGAAGATTTGGCCAATAGAAATACTTTTGCAGTACTGCCATTATTTTCTCGACCCTAAAATTCCCAACAACCTGACTATAATTTGCTTCCCAAATCATCTTGGCATGCTCGCTTGAAGGAACACAAAGGTGACCTTGGTGGCATAACAGGGCATCCTGGAGGTGAAAATATGGAACATGCTTACCCTCCAAGCGTGCATGGTATGTGTGGTCAAATTCTGGGTCATTTTTGTAGAGAAGTGGCCAATCAGAAGTCTCGTGCCCACAAGAGTTGAGCACGGTGATTAACACCATAATCGGTGGTTGATTAAGGCAATCTGCAACATTATTGGTGCTTCCATTCTTATACTTGATATTCAAATGAAACTATTGTAGGTATGTGGACCACTTATGATGGCGATCATTCTGCAATTTCCCTTGCGTCTTTATGAACTACAACGGTCGGTGGTTTGTGTGGATGACCGTTTCCTTCCCCAATGTTGGCAGGCTTGCACAATGGAATACATCTCTTTGTCATAAGTGGGATACCTTTGGACTGTGTCTGAAAGTGTCTCACTGTGATATGCCACTAGATGCCCATGTTGAGTAAGGACTGCCCCACTAGCATAGTCAGAGGCATCTGTCTTGATCTCAAATGGTTGTTGCAAGTTTGGTAATGCGAGCACTAGTGCCAAGCAGAGGCGATGTTTCAACTCTGTGAATGCCTTCTGTTGAGATTCAGACCAAAAGAATTTTTCTTTTGCTTGTCCCTTGGTGACTTGACTCAAGGGCTAAGTGATATGAGAAAATCCCAACATGAACCTGTGGTAGAAGTTGGCAAGACCCAGAAAGTTGCGGAGCTCAGTGAGAGTGGTTGGAGATGGCCAATCCCAAATGACTTGGATCTTGGATGGATCCACATGCACTCCCTGTTCATCAATAATGTATCCTAGATATTGAACTTGGGTCATGCCAAAAGTGCATTTCTCCAACTTGGCACATAGCTTGTGTTGCCATAGTGTTTGGAGAACCTGTCGGATGTGGTGGAGGTGCTCTTCCCAACTCTGGCTGAAGATCAGGATGTCATCCAAGTATACCACTACAAATGAGTTGGTGAATGGCTGCAAGATGTCATCCATTAGCCTCATGAATTTGTCGACCAGAAAGGCATAACCAACCATTCGAAAAGGCCCTCCTTGGCTTTGAATGTAGTCTTCCAGACATCAGAGGGTTCGATTAGTACCTGGTGATATCCTGACTCCAAATCGATCTTGTTGAAATATTTTCCCCCTTCAGTTGGTCCAGAAGGTCATGAATCCATGGGATCAGGTACCTATTGTGGACAATGATCTTCTTCATCACCCGATAGTCAATACAGAGTATCCAAGTGCCATCCTTCTTCTGTTCCAACATGAACAAGCTCCCACAGGGCAATGAACTCAGGCGGATGTGACCTTTCTACAGCAGCTCTTGAATCTACCTCTTGATTTCATCGTTCTCTAGAACAAAGCACCGATAGATTGGTCTATTGGGCAGCGACACACCTAGGGCTAGATTGATGGAGTGCTTGACCTGATAGTGTAGAGGAACCCCTGTAGGGAGGGTGAAGATGTCCTCGTACTCCTCCACGACCTTGTCCATATGTAGTTTTCATGCCGAGGGGCCCTATCTGGAGGTCGTGGCCATCATCTTCCTTTTTCCTTGAGGGTGTATCATAAAGAAAACAAACTTCTTGGTTTTGGAATTAGGCTTACTGCATTGTTTTGCAATAACCAAAGAGATGGTGGTAGGCAGTTCTACCTTCGATATCCTGTACAACTTATTTCCCAAAGTAACAATAACAGCGCAAAGCCTTGACTCATGTACATCATGTCGATTCCAAAAGTATGGTTGGCTTAATAATACATCACAAACATCAAGGGGAGCAACATCACACAATATCTCATCCATGAAGGGATTGATGTTGTATGGAAGGCAACACTTATGGCTCATGCGAAGATCCCATCCTTGGTGAAGCCACCCGATAGTGTACGGTTGTGGATGTGTTGTGGTCAGTAAGCCCAGCCACTTCACGACCTCTGCCTAAATGTGGTTCTTTTGGCTCCCGCTGTCGACAATGAACTATAGTGAGGAGCCCTTTACCCACATCTGGGAGTGGAAGAGGCACTCCTCTTCCTTTGGATCTTCAGGTTCCTCCTTCTAGATCCTCGTGGTGGCAATGGTGGAATTGGGCTCTACGTCGATAATCTACTTCCCTTTGTCATTCCTCTTATCGGGTTTTGACTCAGAGTCTGAACATGCATTTGATTCCGAATACTTTATCTCGGCCACTAGTGACTGCTTGGCCTGACACTCACTTGTGTTGTGAGTGAATCTCTTATGGAACTTACACCACTTTCCTGTGTCCTTCTTTGGCTTCACAGTGTTTTTCTTTACTTGAGGATTTGGTGGGTTGTCCTGGGCCACCTTGCCTTGGCTTTGTCCTTTGTTCAGTGGTGTGGGGGTGCCTTTCCCTTGCTTCAGATTTGCAGATCTAAAGTCTCGCTTCTTCTATTTAAACTTCTGCTCGATCTTGATAGCATATCGGTACGCTTTGATGAGCGAGGAGATGTCCAGGAACTCCATCTCATCCTAGATGTACCTATGTAGGCAGCCGTGGTATTTGAGTACCAAATGTAGCTAAGAATCCTTGATACCCAACTTTGTGCAAAGGGTATGAAAAATATTGGTAAACTTCGGCACATCTTGGTCCCTTCCCTGCTGTAGCATGGTCCACTTTATGTATTTATCCTCATAGCTTTTGAGAGGGCAGTACTACTCCTTGATGGCATTCTTAAATGAATTCCAAGTGGGTGCAACTGAAAAAAGTGAGGACGTAATTTCATCTTTCTGCTCGCAGTAGGTTTCCCACCAGTCCTTGACGTGGGGGGCAGCTTTGAGAAGAGTGAAAGTAATCTTTTCCCATCCGGAAAAATCATGAACAGAAAAATACCCTTCTAGAAGATTTAACCATTTATCTACAATGTCTACATCTATCTAACCCTCAAATATGGGAATGCCAAAGTTAACTTGTACCTTAAAGGGTGTGGCACTTCTAGGGTAGCTTCTGGAAGTAGATGTGTCGTCGCTGGGTAGCTGCTGAAGGATTTAGGCAAAGTTGTCCATGATCACGTTCCTTTGTAGCTCGAGGGCCTCTTTAAGCAAGATTTTGATGGGATCTCCTACCCCCTTGTCTTTCTTTTCATCTACCGTGGGAGTCTGTCAAGGTTTGTGAGGCTAGTCTTGCAAAGGTTTGACTAGTTAAAGCCCTAACTCCTTATATCCTGACCTCATTGGGAACATGCAAAGAAAAACAGAGAAAGAGCAGACTGCTCTAATACCATTGATCCAAATTTGAACAGGAACGCAAAAAATTACATAGATAACCATAAATACAGAGATATAACAGAAGTAAACTAGCTCGGGCGATGGTAGCTTATCTCTGAGGAGAAATGTGGCAAATGCATGCCTCTGAATTGTCTTACAATGAGGCTTGAAGGCCTATTTATTGTTAAGAAACAATGGAAAACCCTAAAAATTGAAAACCCTAACCCTAGGAGATGAAGCACCAAACTGTGGGCCCCGTTTGGGGTAAATTGGTGCATCAACTTCCCGGGGTCGTAACTTTGGCATACGATCTCCATTTGACGCGCACAATACCTCGTTAGAAAGATCTATCCGAGGAATACAACTTTTGGAAGAGAAACATTAGTCCATGGACCCATGTTGCTCTTACTTTTCCAAGAAAAAAGTTGTTTAAGGCCTCAAAATGGTTCCGTAAGTTCAGGACTCGAAAAACTACCAAAAATAGTAAATTGTGCTACAAATAAGGAAATTGAAAAATTAAAAGAAACAATGGTGGGGATCTAAATGGAATTGGCAGGTGGCCACCACTATCCACCTAGATCAATAGAATGCACCATCTACCTCCTTTGAGACATCATCAAAATGAAGTTTCACATTCTGCTACATTGGAATAAAAACAACTTTGCACTTATCCATATTGAACCTTTTAAGCACTTCTCTAATATACTTACCTTGAGTAACACAAATCTGGTCAACATCTCTCCACACTTCAAGACCTAGATTATAATGTAACTCACCAAGATATTTCATCTCAAATACTTGTGACATCTGCACTTAATTTCATCAACTAATTTGACTAAATTTCTTGTAATAATTAAATCATCAACATACAGAGAAATCAGTACTACATGCCCCTTTGTATCAAATTTGGTATATAAATTTGAATCGCTTTGACTTCTCATAAAACCCTCTTGAAGAAATAAGGAACCTATATTCTCATACCATGACCTAGGTACCTATTTCAACCCATACAAAGCTTTCTTTAACCTGCAAAATAAATGTTCCTACCCCTTTTTCACAAACCCTTCAGGTTGTGTCAAATACGCCTCCTCCTTTAAATCACCATTCAGAAAAGAAGATTTTACATCCAATTGGTGCAAATTCCAATGGTACTTGGTATCTAATGCAATTAACAATCTAATAGTATTTAATTTATCTACATGTGCAAATGTTTCTTCATAATTAATGCCCTCCTTTTGTGAGTACCCTTTTTCCACCAATCTATATTTATCTATACTACCATATGCTTTAAACTTGGGTTTGTATAACCATTTTCATCATATGGGCTCTTTTCCTTTAGGAAATTCAGTCAATTCTGAGGATTTTTTTTAATTATAGATTCATATTCTTCCTCCATTGATTTTCTCCACTCTTCATGTTCATAAGCTTCATCAAAACTCATGGGTTCTATGACATTCAAAATACTAGCCATCAGGGCATAGTCCTTGTACCTTCCATGTAGGAGAATCTATCGAGTAGATCGCCTTTGCACTTCACTATTTTCACCCCTGTTTTCTGAAGGTACTTCTCCCCTTTTGGTTGGCCTTTGACTGCTAGTGATGTTTAAGTTACTGAATTCTTCCTCAAGATTTTGTTGCTAACTTCTTTCTGCTCATGCTTCTCCATTATTGTCTTCAACTTCAGAAAGAATGTGCCACTTTTTATCATTGTTGTCCTTATTGCCTTCATCTGCATGTACATGGAAAATTATATCTCTACTCGCAAATACTCTGTGAGCAGATGGATCAAACATTTTATATGCTTTAAATTTTGAATAGTATCCTACAAAAATTCATTTGAAATGTTTAGCATCAAGCTTCTTTTTATTCTCCTTTGGAATATGTTTAAAGGCCTTACACCAAAATACTCTCAAATGATGAACTATTGGTTTAAAACCATACAAGGCTTCAAATTGGGTCTTGAGATCAAGTTACCTTGTTGAACTTCTATTCTTTAAATAAATAGTAGTACTAATGGCCTTTGCCCAAAAAAAATTTGAGAGGTTCTTACCTTTGATCATACTCCGCACACACTCCACCAATGTTTTATTTTTCCTTTCTGCAACATCGTTCTCTATGGAGTGTAGGGTACTATAAATTGATGTAGTATTCCATGATCCTTGGAGTACTTGACGAAGTTCCTCGATCAATATTCTCCCCCTTGATATGAATGAATGATCTTTATAAACTTCCCTCTTTGCTTCTATGTCATCTTTTTGAATTCTTTGAAATACTAAAAAACATCACTCTTTTTCCTAAGGAAGTACACTTAAGTGTACCTTGTGCAATCATCAATAAACAATATAAAATAATAGGAACCTCCTAGGGATCTGGTATACATTGGTCCACAAACATCAAAATGCATAAGTTCTAATACATCTATTTTTCTTCTGTCAGAATTAGAGGGGAATTCATCTCTGTGAATTTTTCCTAATGCACAACCTTCACAAGCAACATACTCATTATTTAACATAGGGAGTCCTTCAACAATTCTTTGTTTTTGCAATAACAACAAATCATTATAATTGATATGACCATACCTCTAGTGCCAAAGAATTTCTGTTAACATAGATATAGAATTCGATGCTTGATGACTCTTGCTGGTGACATCAAATTTATACAGACCTCTAACTCTGACTCCTGAAGCAACATGCTTGTAGTGATCCAACAAATCTTTCATTATGCGGTGTGTTTTAAAGAATTCAACCTTTATATTTTGATCTGTAATTGTAGACACATAAATCATATTCTTCTTGATCCCAAGCACATACATAACATTATGAATGCACCTGATACTTCCATTTGTAAGGTCATTGGAATATGTCCATATCCCATGATCTGATGTGCACGATCATTACTAAGATATATGCTTCCACCATTTCTTATTTCCTTTAAGTTTTCATACTAGTCCTTATTTCATGTCATGTGCATCAAAGCTTCAAAGTCCACAAACCAAGTATTAACATCATCCGTTTTATCATATAACGTAGCATTAGACATAAAAAACTTTAGATTTTTGAGATTAGAATTTAGGCCTTCTCTTGCAAAATGTCATGATTGTCTTTTGTGTTTATTATGCCTAAGTTCATCACTTTTATTCTTATAATAGTCTTTGGCAAGGTGCCCACTTCTACCACAGTAAAAAAAAAATAAATTCCATAATAATTTTTGACAGATTACATACCTTGATTTGATTTCGGAAATGGCCTTTTCTTAGATGAGCTTCCACCTTTATTTGCTCCTCCTTGATTCCCTTTGAAGAATTTTTTCTTCACCACAAATGCCAAATCTGGATTATGAGGCTTCAAGTTATTGCACTTCTCGTCTTCCAGCAATAGTATACCTATCAATTCATTAAAGTTTTGTGCTTTCTCCCTTGTTGTAAGACCTGTGATAAACATATGATAGTCCTCTAACATTCCATTTAAGGTGATTGTTACAAGATTAGTAGAAGGTATTGATTCTCCTATATCTCCCAACTTATCTTTGAAATCTTTAATTATGGAAATAAAGGCACTAGCTGATTCATTCTCTTCCATTTTAATATATAAGAGCTTACTCTTCAGAAACAAGGCTCAATGTATTTTTAGTTTAATACAACTCCTTCAATGCATTCTAGGTCACATTAAAGGTCTGAAATTCACGAATATAAGGAATTACATTATATTTCACGGATATTCTTAATAATACCTTTGCTTTGTTCTCCCGCTTCTCGTAGTCCTGAATTAATGTAGTTGTCAAGCTTGCAGTGGGTTTTTCTACTTCTCCCTTCGTGATGGTCCAAGTGACATAACCTTCCAACAATGTTTGCATCTTGAATGTCTAGTTGATATAGTTCATGCCATCTGGTTTATTAGCTTTGTTCAGATATGTCTTTGCAAGTGGATTCACCATCTTCTCCCATTGTCTTTCACGAGTGTTAGGATATTCCGACACATAGGAATAGTTAAGTTCAACTTGGTCTAGTATAGAGTTAGGTATAGAGTTAGGTATAGAGTTAGGTAAAGTGTGTTTCTTTACCGTTGTAAATTTTGTAACTTACAATCCGACGGTCAAGATATGTAGTGATCTGACGGTTCACTCTCTCCTCGGTATTACCGACACTTGATCCGTGGCATGACACCCGATTGGTCCATGAGTTCTATTTAAAGCGCATGGAGGGTCATTGTTCGGGTAATCCGTCTATGAGAGAAAGCTTATGTAAATTTTCATTCTTTGATTAATAAATTGCCTGAAGTGGCCAC
>APFE031592331.1:32192-60369 GCA_000404065.3 Pinus taeda | reverse complement strand
AACATACCATTTCTAAGAATACGTCATAGTTAAAAATGACAGTTCAGGTTTACTATAATGGCTGAGAAGCTAATTTCATTTTCTTCGCCTGCTTAAATAATTGCAAGGCATATGTTTGTCCAAAAGAGATAGATGGATCGTCCAAATGACAAGCTATCGAGAAGAGTTCCACTTTCAATGGTCCATAGCTCCAGCTTATCCAACTATAGTTGCTACTAGGCTCAGAGTTATCCTATGCACCTGAAATGTTTTTGTCCCTTGCAAATTTGCACAAAATTCTCGGTTAATTGGTTTTGTTTCATTTCACCGAAATAAGAAAAGAAAACCTTATAAAATGAAAATAGAAATCAGTTAACGAAAGTCCAGAATTTCACCATAACAAATAAAACCAGGAGAATGTTCATCATGGACATGCTACTCAGGTGACAAAGAATGCAAGCGTGAGTTATCAGCGGCTATTAAGGGCATCCGAAATGTTAGGGGCATCTTCTGTTCGGGCAGAACATCGATGGGATTCCTATTCCACCATTCCCCTGAATGGAAGCATGTCAAATATTTCAGTCCCATCAGGACTTAAAATTGAAATCAAGCACAATTGAATATTGTTAACGTAGAAACATAAAAAGAGAAGAACAATCGTAACAGCAGACTTACAAGAATGGGACTCTAGGCATGGAGCCTGGTCAAGGGATAAGTGGTTCACAACTTTCTATAAATGATCAACGTTGTGTACATGGTAGATCCAACCCATGAACTGTGCACATGCCACAAAAAAATCCATTCTTGACCCTTGATGGTGAATCTATATGCTTCATTCACCCTGTGCCATTGGGGAATTGGGTTATAAATTCAAGTCCAATCTGCCCACCTTTTGCAGAATTGGCCCATTCGGTGCCTGAGAAGCGTCAAAGACAAATATAAACACACGTCTCTCAAATGAACTGTTAGATATAAGCTTTATCATTAACAGGCCAATCCAGAGATACATAGGTACTAAACATCTAACATTATAAGAATGCCTCCCCTTCCCAATGCGTACTTATCATATTGGATTTGTTGTGACCTTTTTTCATAAGAGTTTCTCCCTGAAGTAGAAACGGTGCAGTATAAAAATATTAGGTTTGATGACTGCTCTGGGTATACCCAATGGGAAACTGAATCTATCTGGAATGGAGACATTTATTAATCGAATTGTGTTTGCACACTCATAATTTACAGCGAGGTTTGCTTGAATAGTCGTATTCCTGAACTCATTTACTGGTATAGCCTCGGCCAAACTACACACTCAGAGAATCTCTGAGTGTCTATCTTGGCCAAGACTATATCAGTGAACAGTGTCTATCTTGGCCAAGACTATATCAGTGAACAAGTTGAGGGATACGACCATCCAAGAAAACCTCGTTAAAAATGATGGGTGCACATAAACATGTTGATTAAACGCCTCCATTACATACAGATTCTGTTGCCTACCGAGTTATTTAACACCAAATAGGATATCATCCTGTTAGTTTTATACTGCACTCTTTCGACCTCAGCTTCAAACACCAGAATCCATGTACCAGTCCGGACTGATTGAATGAACAGGAAGGAAGTAAGTAAAGTAGAAATGGATTACAGAAGTGCACAGATCAAACATTTATATATAGGTAAATTACAAAATAATTATTGGTTTACGCTGAAGTGGTTGAAATAGTTAGAGAAAGAGATTTTGAAAATGCTAGAGTTGTTAAGTTTGGTGTCAAGTTGCATAAAGATCAAAATACAAGTGTAGTGGACGTGAAGCTAAGGGAAAAATTTGGCCACGGGATACGAGAGCGAAGTAGTTGAAGAGTACCATCAATAAAATTATTCTTAACGCTTTGTCTTCGGCGAACACGACATGGAATTTTGCATTTGTTGAGAATCAGTTAATATCCAATCATTTCTGAATTTAAAGGGTTTTGTTCTTCTTTAGTATATATATATTGAAATTTCAGTAAAAATACTGCTTTCAGACCAACACACAAAATAACGTATTCTGAATTTAATAAAATAGCGTATTCTGAATTTACAGGCATTAGGTTTTGTTTTCATTCAATAGATATTTTTTTGGGTTAATACTTCAATAAAAACACTCTTTTATTGACACATAAAGAAAGATACAGAAGGCAAGAAACAGTGAAACTCCATAAAAATGTGTGTCTTCCATATCGGTAGGACTTTCTATATAGGCAGGAATAAAAAACATATATGTTTTGTGATGTTTAAATACTAGTGTAGTTATTTAAATAGTTAATAAATTTCAAAATATTTATCTTATTGTTAAAATTCTTAAATTTTTAAAGAAAATTTCAATAAATTATAAATTTATTTGAAATTAGTGTTATTATTATTATTAATTTGGAAAATAATATAGGAGTTAAAAAATATATGCAATAAGATTTTTAATAACGAATATTCACTTTTACTTATTATGTGGTAAATAGGCTTTGTTACAATACCATGGGTTTCTAATACTACATGCCAAAAAAACCATAACTCATATTCATAAGAAGTTTTGTCTTAATTAATTAATTTAATTAAAAGCATGGAAATGACACAATTACTTTTGACATAAATCTTAACTTTTAATTTGTGACCACTATTAAGAATATTCTAGAATAAGTTAAATCTCTACCATTTACCTAATAATTATGGATATTTAGACTAAATTATTGAAACCCTATTCCAAAAGACGTCTTATAGCCATAAATATTAACAGTTGCATTTTTTTCTTTTTCCTATAAATATTAACAGTTGCATTTTTTTCTTTTTCCTATAAATATTAACAGTTGCATTTTTTTCTTTTTCCTTAATTACGTCGTAAGGCGTTTCCCTCTGAGATCAACTCCCTTCACTACTTTTCTGTCATAATCCTGATCATCAGATAGATCGTTAGACAATTAAATGTTTTTTCGACCATTAGATGCATCTAACCGTCAAGTACACTAAATCTTGATTTGCAGTGTTATAACCATAATCTCATTTACAATTCTTTCAGTTCAGTGGCTCCGCTGGATGCAACAAATCGATTTGATGCCTCCGCTGGGTGCATACAAAGTGGTGACCGTGGGCCGACCCCGTTATCAAAAAGGCGATATAGTGGAAATATATTATTCCACTTACAGGTCATGGCGTATTGCAGGAACCATGCCCGAGGATTTGTGGGTAGTGCGGCCACATATGGGAATGACTTTGTTTTTTTGTGATGGTACTTTCTATTGTTTGATCATTAGTGGCATCAGTGGCTGGTGGGTCATAATGGGTTTCAATCGAAAATGGGACTTCCATTTCTGCACCCTTGCCAGAGCTGGCCAAGAAAAAACACATGTTCCCTTACCTGCTCACTTGTGGGTCACAGGTTCTAGTTACAGGTGGGAAGGTCAACGACGGAGAGGGGCTTTTGCACGAGGTTATTTTATGGGATTTTCAAAAGGTGAAGGAAGACTCCTCTGTTTCTTCATCCTCATGCTGGAAAGAGGTAGCCAGAATGCCTACGTTTCTTCATCCTCATGCTGGAAAGAGGTCACCAGAATGCCTCCATCCTTGTGTGAGGATGTTAACAGGACATTGTATAATATTCACAACAAGTATCTGCTTCAAATGCTACAACAGAAAAAACAAGTAATCTAAATTTCTGAAGATAAAAGGCCTCCAACTCAATCTTCATTGCCCAAAATGCCCTATGTTTCAACTACTGGACAGTGGATTCTTGTACAATTATAGCAGAGATGAGGTTAGTATAGTTTGTGTGTGCTATGGCACATTCTTGTCACCTGCAAAGTTTGTGCAGCATTCAGGTCATATAAACCTTTCACATCTTGAAAGGCACATTGTTGTCAATCCATCCCCATCTTCAAATGAAGATGCATCAACCCTGCAATGAAAAGTTATCCAAATAAAATCTTGGATGTATACCTAAAAAAAATGTTTCCCTGAAGGATTATCTATATGTCACTTGCCCCAGAAAAGGTTTTTGAAATTGAGTGACTAGACATCCAATTTGGAAGCACTCCTCTTCCGCTCACAGAGTAGAATTTTGCTTCTAGACCTGGCAATCCCAAGATTAGGATTCCAATTTCTCTATGGTTTGACCCCTCCTGTGTGACATGATTTCCATTTCCATTCTCTCCGTACTCTGCCCTATCTGTATAGCATGCAGTTCAATTCAATTACCTTTATGGATGAGTTTCATTTCCAATTTCTTTGTGGTTTGCTCCACTGGTATGGTATGAGTTTCAATTCCAATTTTCTATGGTTCGCTTCACCTGTATGGCATACGTTTCAATTTGAGTCTCTTTGTGGTTCGTCTCAATGTATGACACAACTTTCAATTCAAATCTCTTTCTGGGTTGCCGCAGTTGGTCTGCTCCACCTCTACGGCTTGATTTTTAATTCCAATCACTCTATGGTTTGGTCCATCTGCATGGCACAAGTTTAAATTCAAGTCTCTTTTTAGGCTTCCCCTCCTGTATGGGATACGTTTAAATTCCAATTTCTCTTTTGTTTGCCCCATTCTTATAGCATAATTTTCAATTTGAGTTTCTCTGTGGTCAGCTTCACCTTTATAGCATGAGTTTCGATTCCAATCCCACTGTAGTTTACTGTTTTCTCCACCTCTATGGCATTAGTTTTAATTTGGGTATCTTTATGATCTGCCCAACCCGTATGGTATGAGTTTCCATTCCAATCTCACTATGGGTTGTCCTACTTGTATGGCACATGTTTATCAAAATTATCTCTTTACTGCGTACCCATTCTACTCTTATTTTAGTAGATGGGCTCCCTGAAATGTATGCAACCTCTTGCAAACACTCAGTTTTATGATAGAAGTATTCATATATATGATAACAAAAGTAGAATTCGATCAAATTTAAGTAGATCCAATCTTGGTTCAAGAAGTCGAAACACTGCAATTCATCCTGGGATTCAGTGGTCTGTGGGTTGTTTTTTTAAGGTTGGTTTGATCTCTATGCATTTTCTCAAGTAATTTCATTCAAATTTTCTACATGCACTAAGGATTTACAGTCTGTAGATCTTGATTTTGTTGTCTTGATGGCATGGTGCGTGTCAGGTATCTGAGTCCTCTTTCAGCAGTTCCGCTAGTAACTCTTGTTGCTCTTGGGCTCTATGAAGTTGGGTTCCCGTGGGTAAGTGGACACTGAGCACCATTTCTGTTATGATCACTTGGATTAAACAAATTCTATTTCAGAAGCTGATCTCTATTGCACTCACTTGGTATTAAACAAATTTTCTATTTGCTCTAATAGAATTCATATGCTTCAAGTTTCAATGAATGCCATAATTGCATTTGAGTTATATGGGTATAGAATTCCTAAGCTTGAGTGCCCTAGTCCAGCATTTTTGTTAGTTAATATGGAAAGCTGCAGTGTACTCAAAATTACAGTGTGATTACAACTGGTTTGGAACAGAAGGACCTGCTCAAGTATGCTAGCTAACTTGACTAGCAACCATATTGCTTGGATAATTACGGGCTTGATGACGATTTCTATTAAACAAGGTCCATCTGTTGGACTTTCATTTATCTTGAAGCAATAGATATTTTGATTTGATCTTTGCAGACTCTTCTTTTGAATGGAGGCAGTGTGTGCTTTTATGCATCGTAGGTGATTTCTAGACAGATAAGTTGGTTGGAACTTAACACTTGCTTTTACACATACTCAGGATGAACTATATTGCAATAAACTAAATGAAACAGAAAAATGTTTTTGGGAAATGTACTATGAATAAAAAATGTTTCAAAAATGTTTGACTTAGATTAGTCCTGATTTACTCCTAATTATATCGTCTAATATATATTTAAGGTTTAAACTTTTAACACAATAGCATATTATTTACGGTCTTTATTAATATTAATCACATTAGTAATAAGCAGTGTTCGGAGTTGGACTGTTTCACAAATGGATCATGGTAAGTTCTAAAAAGAATTACTTCCAGTTTGTTTTGAAACTTCTCTTGTGAAAATTTAAGCTATAATGACTAAATGACATACTAATATCTTTTTTGAATCCAGTGGATTCGATTTTACTGCGCTGATGACACTTTTTCCCTAGCTTAGTAGCTAGCATAGATGCAAGTCCTTTCATTGGTCAAGTGTATTTCAGAAATTATTGCATGCAGTAAAAGTATTAGTGACTAGCATAAGAATGACCTGACTCAAGTGTTGTCAATTTAATGAACTTTAACTCACTAAAATTGACCTGATATGTCTTCAACCAAATCATGTCAGTTTATTCAGCTATTAGTTAATAGCCCAACTCTTAGTTTTTATTTTAAATTTCAACCAGTTAAACTTGCATTTACAATAATAAGTTTTGGGTCCTATCGAAACCAGTTTTGCAATTTTCAATAGATAGATAGGTTTTTCACGTCAAACTTGGAATTTCTTTTGTTCACCAAACACCCATACGTTTGGATATCCATATTACCTGCCTTCAAATTTATGTTTGGATGTATATTTTGTAATATCTATTCTATTTGAATTTCCGTTTTGTTTGAAAATATATCCTCTTTTTTCGAAAAAAATTCAAATGAAGTGTTGCACTCTGATGTTATTTAGAGGTGGGGAAATGCGTTGAAATAGGGCTTCCACAACTTATTGCACTGGTCTTCTTTTCACAGGTAAGGAATTAACCAATTACCATTATGTGTAAACTTCTAGAGTGTATCTCTCTAGATATATATCATATATCCTGTTCCTAGTCTTTCCATGCTTTTTTAAATCTGTTGTATTAAATGATTTGTAATTGGAAAGATTGTGGCACTAATTTGTTGCAGAATGAAACTAACTGATTAAACACTTTTGTCCTCCCTTTCAGTATGGTTGACATATCAAGACTCGTAAGAAGCCTTTATTTGAGCGTTTTTCCAACATAATTGTAGTTTCTATTGCGTGGGCATATGCCCATATTCTCACTGTAGGTGGAGCATACAAGCATACCCCTCAAAGGACCCAAGCCCATTGCCGAACAGACCGTTCTAGACTAGTTAGTGGTGCCAAATGGTATGCATTCTTACAAGAAGCATGCATACTAATTGTCATGTCACTTCATACAGTACGTTCTCATGCAAAGCCTCAGCATGGTCTTCATTATTCTGCAGGATAAGTGTTCCATATCCATTTCGATGGGGAGGACCTGTTTTTGATGGAGGACAGTCTTTTGCAATGATGGCTGCAGCATTTGTGTCTCTTGTTGAGGTCTGCATGCTTGCCATATATCAGATATAGTTTCTTCTCTTTTATTTTCTTTATCTCGTTGACATTTCTGATAGTTATCTATGGGTTTCTATTTAAAAACAAAATTGGGTATTGACTACTATTTTTTTTTCTTTCATAAATTTGCAGTCTACTGATGCATTCTATGTTGTTTCGAGGTTTGCAAGTGCCACACCTCCCCCTCAATCTATCATCAGTCGTGGTATAGGCTGGTAGGTAAGGAAATGGATTCATTGCTTTCACCCTTATGGCTTCAGGTAATTGGAAGATTGTATCATTGTCGTTGATGAAATGTAATGGTCCTCTCTATAGGGAATTGGAATCTTATTGGATGGGATGTTTGGAACTGGAAATGGATCCACAGTATCAGTTTAAGAACCAGGCAACTTGACCCATTTCTGGCAACTTTTGCTGCAACTTGACCCATTCGGCAATACTAGCTCTAAAATTTGTCTTATCTTGGGAATTTGCAGTGAGAATGCTGGTATTTTGGGGTTGAAATGAGTTGGGAGTCATAGGGTGCTCCAGATATCAGCAGGATTTATGAGATTCTTCTCTGTTCTTGGTGATAATCAACTCAAGTTAGGATATTTTTCTCATTTTGGGGTTTATTCCCTAGTCTAGGATTTTGCATTGCTAATTTCATGTTAATGTGTTCCAGGCAAATTTGGAGCAATCTTTGCTTCTATTCCAGCACCCATTGTCTCTGCCGTGTACTGTCTCCTCTTTGGTTATGTTGGTATGTATACGTTGTACACAAATCCTACGTGTTGAGCTGCAAAGTCAGACAACTAGTAATATCTTAACTGTTGCCATAATGTATAATGGATGCATGCATAAAACCTTGAGGTTAACTCATATTGGCAGACACTTAGTTTGTACAATGAAATTTCAACATATTATGGTAAAACAACAATTCATTGGGTACCTATATTGGCAGACAGTTTGTACGATGCAGCTTTAAAATTGTAGAGTAGAACAATAATTCTTTGGGTTTTGCCTCATGTCTGAAATTTTTTGTATTCTTGATGAGAAATTGGTGGGGATCTCAGTTTCCTTCAATTTTTCAATCTAAATAGTTTCAGGACAAAGTTCATCATGGGCTTCTCTCTGTTTTTGGGTTCATCAGTACCACAATACTTCAATGAATTTACAGTTTCTTCTGGTCATGGTCTAGTCCACACTCATGGACGATGGGTAGGGTTCTTACAACTTCTTTTAGGGACTAAATTGAAATTTTTTGGTTAGTAGTTCGTTGTGGCAACATTCCCTTCATTCTTCAAATTTCAATGTTTTTAACTTTAAACATTTTTTAATGGCTTTTTTAATAGTTCAATGACATTATCAATGTTATTTTCTCGTCACCACCTTTAGTTGCTGGCAGCGTAGCATTGCTTTTGGATAACACTCTACACATGGGGGAGAGTTCAACAAGGAAAGACAGAGGCCATCATTGGTGGGATAAGTTCTGTTCATTCAAAACCAATCCTAGAAGTGAAGAGTTTTATGCTCTCCCTTTCAACCTGACCAAGTTTTTCCCATCTATCTGAGGATGAAACTCTATTTTAGAGGTGGGGTCTCTATTTTATCAATAGCCTTGGTGCATTTGGAGAATAATTAGAGTGTCTTCAATTTAGAAAGAGACAACTTCACAGTGTGAAATCTAAGATGTCTATATTTTATATCTATCACTTTGATAAGGAACTACTTTCACGAATTATCTTAAATGTATGCCTCTGTGCCCTGGTCAATCATTTTCAGAGCGCTTCAAGATCACCACTCTTGGCAAGCAGCAAAAGGATAATAATGAAAAGGAAAAGTATATTTCAAACTCTCAGAGTGGTCAATATGACATCTTGACTCCAATTCAAAAGAGGCATGTTGTGCATAGAGTGGTTTATTTTTGTAAGTACTTTTGAAGATGCAACAGAATGTTCTTTTTGTTGGTGCTTCAAATTGAGCCAATGAGCATTTATCTGGAACTCGAGAGTCATATAGAGTCATTTTATAGTAATGATATCTTAAGCCCCCTTGCAAAGGCATTAGTAGGAACTAGCCGTACAAATGCTTTCTAATATTCTCCACGCATAATGCGAGAATTATTAGTTATTCATAACACATGTTTAAAATATATTTTTTTTGGTAAATGTTGTTTGCCTTTGAAATAAAGGCTTCAGCTCCTGTTGACAGGGCACTTTAGGCTTACCATTAACTTTAGCTTCATGATTTTCTTCCAAAATGAGTGCATGGAAATTATTGCAGCAAAAATGAAATGACATTGGAAAAGTAACGAAAAATATAGTACGACTTTTTAGATGGCATTCCATGCAATGTATCAAAGATTTCTTTTTGGCATTTTCATCTATTCTTTTGTACTTTTTTTTTATGTTCTACATATGGGGGATTTTTTTCTTATGCATTTTATGCATCATGATCAGATATGCTTAATATTGTTAACTTCATCCTAGGTATATACTTTTCAGTTTTTCATGACAGTATCATTTGTAGTTCTCCTGGGGGTAGGTAGCATTCACACATGTTGCCACCAATATAACAGGGGCCGCTAGAGTTGCAAGATCATCCCCGTGTTGTAAACTTTATCTGATAACATAACAACAAAGGGAAGCTCTGAACATCCATTGCATCTACCTTGTTTTTTAAGAAAGTTCTAAGCATTCTTGGATTGAATGTTTGCTTTGGATATTTTACATGTTGGTGGAAGAGAGTAAAAGGAAGGTCATCTTCTCTCTGTATTGTTATAGCTAGGGCATCACATGTAGAATATGACTACACCTTTCTAGCCAAGTATAGGTTATGTAGTAGTATTAGAACCTGAAAATGTTAGATCCTTGTGTACCTTCAATTGATGCAATGATGCTTAAGCCATATTGGTCAATTCAAAAATAAAAGGGTTCAATAGTTATTATATCATCTGAATAGATACCCTCCACATGTGGGTGCCTTGAACCAATAACATGGAAATGTGTGCAAGGGAACCTATTCAAATGGAGATACATCAATAGGTGGAGCACTCCAATGAAAAAAATCCCATAATAAGTTGACTGGTTTACTTCTTAAGGAAGATGCTTGTTCTTTTAATATAGGCTGGAAAAGGTCAGTCCCTTGGTTTAGTTGTTTGCTCAATTGCCTTCTTCAGGAAGATGCTTGTTCTTTTAAATATAGGTTGGAAAAGGTCAGTCCCTTAGTTTACTTGTTTGCTCAATTGCTGGGGAATGTACCATTTGGAGGAAGGTGCAAGTATTTGGACTGACCTACGAAGGTTGGAGTACCCATTTTGGGGCCCCACACATATTTGAATGTGTTTCTTGCAGAAATTTTTACCCTTGAAGTGCCTTTGGAAGATGGATGTTAAGCATTGAAGCCCTTTGTTTCCAATGTCATGGAGGTATTCCTCTCTTTGGGGGCTATTTGGTGTAGAGTATTGTACATGTGGCATAAAAAAACTCAATTTTTATATACAAATCTGTGGAATAAGTTCTCCCTCTGGAAACTATTTTTTTAACCCATTACAGCCCTAGAGTTAGTCCTCCAACAGCAATGCATCTTTCCACTTAGAAAATACTATTTTTTTTTATTGCAACTACACATATAACATAAAACTTAAAAGGTAATTGGAACAAACCTAATAGTATATAATATATATTTTCAAACAAAACATACCATAAACCTCAAACATCAATATATAGCAACAAAGCAACCCTACCAATAATTAATCTTCTACATGACTTGGACATATATAAATTTTTTATCCATTATTATTTGCTTAATTTTGAAAACCAAAGTAATTTTTTTTATCAAAATTCTACAAGGCTTATTTGTTAATCAGGTAGCTGATCTATTTCATTATGTACTCTGCAATGCTTGATGACAAACTATGAAAGATTCGTAACTTTGCTATCATGAATGTGTTTTTTTTTTTTCCTTTTTCTTGATTTTGTCAATGATTAGGAATTACGGGGGTGTTGATTATAGTTTTAGTTGTAACCTTTCAGCTTTTTGGGCTTATTTTCTTATATCAAACATTTGTGCAGGGTTTCAACAAAATAACATTTCATTGAGTATGTATTTACAAATAAGTGATTTTGGGATCAAATCCCATAAAGTAATTTTATATTTTCTCTTCAAATTCTTTCAAGTTTTTTAAACTAAAAGCAATGAATTATCAATATAATTTTACCATAATAAAAAACAATTAGAAAGACTTTAACCAGCTCAAATTGCTCATCTCTATCTCTTATAGAAAACTTCCCATATAAAAATATTGGGAGTATCCAAAAAGGAAACTTTTAATTAAGTAGGAATTTATACAAAAATTATTATTTTAATCAAATTAAAACTTTTCCAATTCAACAATTCCAATTTAATAATATTATCGGCCTCCCTTTGTACCTTTTGGGATAATTGCTAGTATATACACCAACCATGTACTGGATTGATAGGTTGATTTTGAAGTGTACAGGGCAATTGTAACAAAATGACATGAGAGTCTTTGAAAAAACCACATAGTAAATAAATATACATAATAACCACATAGTAAATAAATACACATAATAGATGAATATATATTTTAATTTAATGATTATATTTTCCAACAACGGCACTCAAAACCACATAGTAAATAAATATACATAATAGAGGAATATATGTTTTTCTTATGACTATTATGTATTTTGAGTATTGATTGGTCTATATTAATCAATTTTAATGGACTACCCTTCCTAGAAGTCACCATATACAGAAGTGTATAAAGACTTCTTAAGAAGAGGAACACATCATTATTGCTCCAAAAATCTCTGTAGAGCCAACTTTTCATTTCCTTCATCAATTGAGAGTACCTATTTCTTGAGTCTCTGGTGTCTTCTATAGACATAGTCTTCACCTCTATCATTTTATTGGATTCCCTAAGTTCTCTTAAATCCTCCATTATCAGGGAACTGTAACCATTTTTTATTATTATTTGAAGTGTTTTCAAATTGAAATAACTCTTTGGAAATACCTTCAATGCTGAGCATTCTACTATGATGAACGTTTCAAGTACTGGCATTGCTCCTTACTTTACGATTGGCAAATCTTCTAATTCATGTAACCCAACAATTGAAAATATCTTCAATAAAGAAAATGCCTCCTTGTCACCGAATTCCTGAGGAAACCTATTTAATCTAGAGCATTCAATTATTTCTAATCGTTGTAGATTATTGAGCTTATGCAAATGTGAAAGTTCTTCCAGCATATTACACTTGTATAATATAAGACTAGTCATATTCTTAAAAGCACAAAAACTATTTTCCATTCTAACCAAGTCAGGACACTCCATGTACACTTTTCTCATATACAGTTTTCTCAACTTTGACATATTATTCACGTCACTCAGCAGAGATCTCACCTTTGTGAGCTCTAACATGAGGGTGTTCATTCCAATCATATTCCCTAATGTGCCTTCCCTAATAACGCCCCCATTGTTTGTTAAATGGAGCCTGGTGAGTTGCTTTAAGTTGGCCAAACGCTAATGATGGCCACTTTTTTCCATTTCTTGGGCTCACCTTTTTCCCATAGATTGGTGCATCTGTACATTGTCAAACCCTGCAAAGAGGTGAGCCTTGAGATGTTGCAAGGTAGATACTGCAAATGACCACATTTATCCATGGCTAGATGCCTTAAAGATTTCAAATTATGAAGGGTAGATGGTAATTCCATGATTCTAGAGCGGCTTAGATCAAGGATCTCCAAGTTTCCAAGATTTGTAAGAGATGTAGGAAAAAATTTGATGGGCATACCTAATAAAAGGAGGCATCTTAGATGTTTCAAACACCCCACACTCTTCGGTAATGACTGCACTGACGTCCCACTCAAATCCAGAACCTTAAGAGAGACCATTCTCCCAATAACCCTTTTTGGAATTTTTGTTAGACATTTGTTACCATCTATTAACAATGAACATAGTTTCGGAACTGTCGTTGACTCAGGGACCGAACACAGTTCGTTATTACTAAACAAAATATGACTGCATCTGGAACATTAATTTTCATTCAACGTGCTCAAATCCTGACCCACATGGCAAAAGAAAGTTTTTTCGGCCTTGGAAACACGGATTCCCAAATCACGTAGGAAGTTGTGTATCCTGAAGAAGACTGCACATGTCAATGCTTCTCACAACAGGTTCAATCAAACAATGATCTGTCAAAAGGTTGAGATAAACCCCTCCCACTGCGAATGGGTTGTAGTTAAGTTGATGGTGATATTTTCATGCCAACAATCCTTCTCCCACCCACAATGGAATCACATTGTTGGCATGAATAATTTGGTCTTCTGTGAATGTTGCGGCCATGTATAGAAAGCATAATTGTAAAGGAATATCACATTTAACTCATGGAATATAGATGCAAGTGTCCAATCTATGCTTTATTGCCCACTTTTGCATGCAATTTTCTTTATTGATTCTTATTTTCAATGACCATTTACATTTATGCCTTACGACATTTCTTTTGCAACATCTAGTGAAAATGCTAGTTTAACTTTGTTGAAATAATTAACCTAGATGGCTTATTTTCCTGTAGCAACCTATCTGGCAGTTCATCACAATCAATTTTTGTTTTCTTTTCTCTCTCTCCTTTTTTATAGCCATGGCAGGGAATGTAGGGAGGTTAGGCTATAGATTCCCCTATAATGGAATCAATTTTCTATATTCTATTCAGTTGGGCAAGCAAGAATTTAAGTTATTATTTATGGTCCTTGAGAAAAGTTTGACCCCGAATACTTCCACAAGCACTTTGATGAGGTGTTTTCGAAAGACAATACCACCTACTCCTATATTTCTGGAACAACATGATTATTTAAGTAGTCAACGTGATTATTTAATTGGTACAAGAATCACATATTATGAAAGGATTAAAAATTTCACTCAGGTAAAAAGAGAAAAATAAAGAATAAAGAATATACTCTTATCTTATTATCTCATTATGAATTACTAACTTGAGAAGAAGGAATAAGATAATATGTTAAGATAAACAAAGTTATACTCACAACTGTATCTCCCACAAATAAGAGGAAGGAAAAAATAATATTATGCAAGGAATTAACTAGAAAATTATATTGGAATATGATAATTTTTAAATATCATGAGGAATCCTTGTTCTTGCAATAACAAATAATTTGTGTTTTTTTTCAAGGACTTGTTCTTAGTTTCCTTAGGATTCATATTTTTATCTAGGGATTTTTTGGATTGGTGGGATTTAGGACTCATATTTTGAAACTTGGTTATGATACCATATGTGAGGACCTAACCTAGATCATTTAACTAAACCAAATTTATCATCTAATTTAGACACAATAATAATGGAAATAGCTTATTTATAGCTCAACATTTATTTGATGATAATATACAAGTAAAATTTATTTTCAGCATATTTAACAAGTATGAAATTTCATTGCAGAGATTTACATAAGTAATCAAGAAATGGAAAAATACACGTTCTAGTAGCTTGGTTAAAATGCTCCTAAATATGTGGGGATGCTCCTCTTGGCTACCTTGTTGAATTTACCTCCCAGCCAACTAGGAATGGTTTTCTAGTCTAGGGAACCTCCATAGGTTCCCTAGCCCTCCAATCCCAAGTCCAACCAATTGTAGTGTGTCCAAGTTAAACCAACACTCTCCAATAGATCCAGGTTTCAATTATCTCCTTTATTTATCCATTCACTCCCTTCTCTTTCTCCACATTCCTCCCTGAAAACAAAATCCTCCAAAACCAAAACCAAGACCAAGGATCTCTCCCCCTCTTCTATCATCCTCATTCCCTTTTATGTCTCTTCCTCCCATCCATCTTGACCAACTATCATTAATGACATGACTACCCTCTCATCTTTTAATTTGAGTATCCTTGACTTTTCTTACCATATTTTATTCAAAGTAGATTTTAGAAGACACTTTGGGAATAAAATATGGATATTTAATTTAAAATTAAATTGGAGAAAACCACATCTCAAAAATATATTTGAGAAGACACCTTGGGATATGGATATTTAATTTGGAAATAAATTGGGGAAGACCATATTTTTTCAAAAGTAGATTTGAAAATACACCTTGGAATATGGATATTTAACTTGGAAATAAATTGGGAGAAGACCATATCTTCTCAAAATTAGATTTGATAAGACTCTTTGGGATATGGATATTTAATTTGGAAATACACTAACGAAGACCATATATTCTCAAATTATATTTGAGAAGGTACCTTGAGGTATGGATATTTAATTTCAAAATAAATTCGAGAAGACCATATCTTCTCAAAAATATATTTCAGAAGACACCTTAGGATATGGATATTTATGTTGGAAATAAATTGGAGGAGACCATATCCTATCCAAAAGTAAATTTGAGATGACACCTGTTGTCTGTGGAGCATGATTGTTCAGAGGTCTTTGTTTCAGTCGGATGTATACCCCAGGAAGTTTTGTACACCCCTCCACACGGGGGGGCGCGGAGGGGACTTGTCCCCCCCGCGGGGGTCCGGGAGGGCCGATCCCCCCCGGTTGGGGGGTCCGGGGGCCAGCGGTCCCCAGACGGGGGCTCGGGGCCAGCACCCCTGAAGCTAGAAACAGATGTAAATTTGCCTTGTAAAAGTATAGTAATTTCTAGTCAATCTGAGCTATTCATTAGGCGGATGATCTGACGGTAGAACTTATGTTTAGTTTAAGGTTTTTTGCCCTAGAAGGCAACCCCTCTCTTTGTATGAGGGTATTGTATTTGAGGCGGCGATATAGATGTGTATTCTGTGTGTGAGCGAGAAACAGAGAGGTGAGACTGTGAGAGAAAACAGAGGATATTACAGCGGCTTTGCTGTAGGTTGTGTCTCTTCATTTTGCTGGATAATAGAAAGGAAGGACTGGCTGTTCGAGGTGGACGTAGCCCAAACTGGGTGAACCACGTATATCTGTGTCTCTCTTGTTTTGTGTGTTTTCTGTGTTTATATTTCTGCAATATTTTATGTGTTCCATTGCTCCGTAATATATAATTTTCTAACATGGAACAATGCTATCAAGTGCTAAGAGGGATCAAATCTCTCAAGGTGCAATCCTTTCCTCAAGTTTTGCACTCCAAAAAGAGGTTTTCACCTTGAGAGATTTGATTCCCCTTAGTGTTAGATAGATCTAGAGTTAATATGGATCTAGGTTGGTATAAACATTTGCATGTAAGTGTAAAGTAGTGAAAGTGACTTTTATGAAGTAATAAAATTGGTTATTGTACTGTAATTTTTAAGTTGAATGTTTTTTAATGTTATAATGTTGTTTCCATTGTTAATATATTATTGTGGTGGTTAGCATGAATATATTGGTTATAATATTCTTTGTGATTTTTTGTTTCTTAAACAAATTTCTATAATAATTTATTGTAATGCAGTAAAACTCTAACAACAAAAGAATGTAATTTAGCTGGCCTAGATCCATCCTAACCTTGGATCTATCAAATATCGAGATGGATCAAATCTCTCGAGGTGCAAACCACTTTTTTGAGTGCAAAACTGCAGGAAATGTCTACACCTCAAAAGATTTGATCACTCTCAACACTTGATAGATCTGGGGTTAAGATGGATCTAGGATGGTCTCAATCATGCATGGTCACACAAAAGTTGTTGAACATCTAATTTTTCTAGTCATTTTAAATATAATGAATATGTCTAAGATTAATTTGGTCATTTTAATTTTAAATTTGCTCAGTTATTGCACCTTGTTGAGATAATAGATATTGTTAATAACTTGACAAAAAATGGTGAAATAAAAAAATTGAATGCAAAGTGACAATGTAACATGTTGAATGATATAAAATTTGAATAATATAAATGTGATTAATTACAAATAGTTTTTATTATGATCAATCTCAAACTATTTTCTTCTACTCTTCTTATTATCACATTTGTTAATTTTTCTTATTTTTTTCATATTGATGAAATAAAAATCATATAAAAAATTATAATCTCCCCAAAATTATATAAAAAAAATGGCACTTTATTTATTAATTAAATTATACCCCTACAAACTTAAAATAACAAAAAAAAAGTTTATTAAAATTTAAAATCACAAATAAACCTTTTTTAATTGCTAAACCATTTTCAATAAATCTTTAAACTTAGAGGAATTCATTTGGATCTAAATATGAAAAAGCCTTTAATCTCATTAGGTTACAATGATAATTCCTTTAAGCTCATTAGGTTACAATGATAATTTTTGCAAATATTGATGTCACTTTTATAATTATTATTTATTTAATATGGAAAAAATATAAAAAAAAATTAGTTATAATATATATATATATATTAAAATTTAAGGAATATGATGTAATCTTCAATATATATAATCTCAATTGAAATAAAATTAAAAAAATATCAAACACAAGGTTGTGCAATTAAATCTGAAACCATCATTTCGATGAAAAATACCCCTATTAAAAATTAATTTTAATAATAAAACTTTATAGTCGACACATGTTATGGATGTAGTTTTGGACTAATGCTTTTGTAACGGCCCAGAAGAACAAGTAAGAAAGGACGCAGAAGGCCATTAAATAAAATAGGGCGTGGGTCTTCATTTAATAAGCATATGTCCAGTCGCTTAACGACATAAATTGTCAAGGTGGGTTGTCAATTCCTAAGCATGTGTCCATTTGCTTAACGACATAAACTGTTAAGGTGGGTTGTCATTTCATAAGCATGTGTCCAATTGTTTAATGACAAAGACAGTTTGACATGAAAAATGACATTGCATTGCATTTACAATTTAAAAATATAAAATTTAACTAGTGAATCTGATATTATATTTTTATATAATCTCGTAGAGATTATTTTTTTTATTAATAATCATTTTTTTATTATGTATGGTATGATTTATGTATTTGATCAGAAGCATTCAAATCATTTTATTTATTTATTTTTGGAAAAAAAAATCATAATTTTTATTATGAAAAAAAAAAAATTACAGATACACTATTTGGGTATGTGATTCCGAACAAAATATGATTGGAAACTAAATAAATCTTTGTTAAAGGAGTAGGGAATGAAATTTTAGGCAAACAATAATCCTTAGAATATAGAGCAAAGAGAAACAATAAAATCAGGGCACATAGGGTTGCCTAAATGAAAATCCAAGACATGCAGGGTTGTAGAAAAGCCAAAATGAAGCAAATAAAATTCTAGAGCACACAAGCTCGCAGAAATCTCGAATAAGGAGTGGAAAAACCATCCAAAAGCCAGTGAATGCATGAAAATAAAAATAAAAATTGAACAAGTGACCCACTCCATAAGGCCCAACAATAGGAAGCCACAAACCCATAACCTGGCCTTGGGAAGAAGGCTACAAAGCCCAAGAAGAGCCCATAGCAGAGGCCTTGGAGTGAAATTATGTCATTGACCACTCAAAAGAAACTTGAAATGTGATGAGAAGAGGCTGAAGTGCAATGCATCCAAAAAGACTAGAGTGAAACCCAAGCTAGAGACGATTGGAGTGCCACTGGAAGAACATATGCCACTGCAAGGAAGGAGACCGCCCAAACTACTTGAACTCGCCACAAAAATTACCACTTTAGATGACATCAAAAACCTGGGAAGAAAAGGCACAAAGTAGAGAGTCGAGTAAAAAAGCGGCCACCCAAACTTTGACCCCCTCAACTTTTCCTCAGTGGTCAGGGGACGACATGACAAAGAGAATGCGAGGAAGGCTAACTCCTTAGCAGACCTTGAAAGTTGCAGATCCACCTAACACATCACCAAAGAAACCACAAACCTGTTTGCTCCTCCAAGGAAGGAGAAAAAACCGTGGTGGCAATGAAAATGGAGGCATGAACTAGGGTCAAAGTAACTAGGATTAGCCACCTCGACTCTGCTCCCTCAACTCCCCTAACTCAAATTAATTATTTCTTAATTAAATAATTAACTAAATATTTAATAATATTAATGAGAACCAATTTAGTTGTTTTCTCAAGCTATATAGATATTTTATTTAACTAATTAATAATTAATTTAAAAAGAAAATTAATTGACTATATATATATATATATATATATATATATATATATATAGTATATATATATATATATATAATATATATATACATAAAATAATCTTAATGTCATTTTATATTTATTCATCCTAAAAATTTAATTTAATTAATCATATTAATAATTTGAAAAATAAACATTTTAAACATTATTACTCATATCATGTGATTGAAGAAAAGGAGTAGTAATAGTGTAAGGTTTTTTTTGTTAATGTGCCTATGACTTATAAAACTAGCTTGTGGTCTAAGAAAATGAAAATTAGGCACATCTAAGCCATGAAAATCACTTGGGGATCACACTCAGTCTCGACCAAATCGACCTTTAACATGATTGAATTTTAAGTGCCTAATATCAAGATACCACAAAGTCAAAACACAAGTCGCCATAGAAAACAAGGCTGTTTGAAACAAATCATGCTTGCAAGATTTGATAATCAAGTATTTTAGCGCCCTATTTTATTTTCGATTATGTGGCATACATTACAACAAATGTATTATTGTTTGAGGATGTTTGATATTGATGATTTGACTATTTGCTAACATTTGATGATGACATTTGATATGCATATTGTTGACGAGAAAGATAGATGTTATTTGATAATTATGTTATTAGGCGATGATATTATGTTGTTATAATAATTCATCATGTATAATTTAAATGATGATTAGTTATTTTATGATCACATATTGCTAATAGTCTCCTTAGTGTGGAAGATAACTATGATGGCACATGAATGCAAGATTAATTAAAAGATTTTGATTTAAATCAAGAATAATGTTATTCTGAATTTCAATTTTTATTGATAAATATGTTTATAAAACATTAATGAATTGAATAATGGATACAAACACAGGGTTCGTGCTTGTTGAATGACCCACGTATGAGTAATGGGGTTGTATGAAGGATTTTGTAGTTATCATAGATGGGTGGAAGAACGTCCTTGATTTCGTTTCTTAGCATTCCAACTTTGGCTTTGGTTGAAAAGTGTGAAACACTTTTACCTTGAAGTTGCACATTGTTGTGGGTTGGACCATGAACTGAATCACTTATAATGTACAATTACGAGGTTTGCATTAAGGAAAAATCCTTAATCCTTACTAGTTATTACTCTTTGAATAAAGGAAACTGTAGAATTAACCAATATCTTCACTGTTGCATCATTGTTCCCCTCAATCAGTCACATATACTTGAAGGGAAAACATCTTGTTGCACCCTTAGAATTAGTGAAATAATTCTTAGAGGACAAACTTGGCTTGGAACCCTTGGTATCATGGAAATAAAAGTGTAATTAAACTTGAAATTTAATTTGATAAATCTTCTTAACAACAAGTATATGGTGTGTCTATATATATATATAATAATAATATATAAACAACATTACTTTAGCAACCTAAATTTTAAACTAAAAAAGGAAAATTAATTTATAGTTAATAAGTAAACTTTACCCCCAGATGGGGGTGATCTGCAGAGTGGACATCTGGAACATGCACAACCCTTAGGGTTCACCACTCCTCCACGCGGTCTTTAATGTTGATAATTAAGTGTCGTCCATGCATTCATTTCATGCGAGCGAAGATCTCTCCAACTACCCTATCGGTTAAGTCCACGAGAAAGCGATAGTCCCTCTCTAGTTTGGAATTTCGAGCGATGAATTTGGGTTGGGCGGAAAATTGTAGAGCAAGAGACAGGGTCCATGGAGACTTGTCAGGTCCATGACCTTCGATGAGAGGTGACATGGAAGCTTGGTCTTCAGTCTTTAGTGTTGCACCTGAGATCTGGGAACCTCTATGGATGGTGTCTTGTTTTGGCTCCCTGCCTCCATCTGAGAATCTTTTCATCAACTTTCAAGGAGTTGGAGGCTCCTAAAACTCCCTTCCATCATGTGGGAAAAGGTATCAATGTCCTTATTCTTTCTCAATATTTTAGAAAGCTTATAGGTATAGGAAAAATCTTAGTTATTGTTTGTTTGTGGACGCCCCACAGAAGTATTTATGTTGGAAGTCACCTCTGGGTTTTATGTGTATCGGGGTTTGGCTACGTGGATCTCTAGTCAAAATTGTGTCTTCTATGGGTGCCCACTTAGTGCGAGTCTCACTGTGTATCTCCATCCGCCCATCTAGGGAAGTATATTTTGTTTCCGAGAGTCGTTAGTTTGGAGGGTTGTGCATGCCTTGGGCAACCCTTCGGTTTGGGAGGAAGCTTACCCATCTTGGGTTTTTGTCCGTGGTGTCTAGGTTTGAGTGTGTGTAATTTTTGGGTATTCATATCTTGGTCCTAGTATCTGTCAATTTTCTTGCAGGTTCTTTGAAGGTTTCTCCTTGGTTCGGTTAGCCAGTTTCTCACCCGTATATGCCAAGTTTGTTATGCCTCACCGCAGGGGGGTCAACATGTTCATGTGGGGTGCCCTGCATCAAGCCATAGCTCATCATTTGGGAACTCGTCTAGTCAGGAAACCATAGATGCAATGGCTCTATCTCCAACTCATTCTCCAGGTCACATAGTGACCCCTGCAAACATGGAGTCCATAGAAAAGTAGCTCTGCAATATCCAAAATCAACATGGACGTTCTCAGGGACCAAAACTATGAAGACCGCAATGAAATTGTGGCTTACATCAATGATATCCAATACAATTAGAATGAAATTATGGAACAGATGGATAGCCTCCGCCAAAGCCATTGCTGCACAAATGATCACCTTCGCAATCTGAAAGTCTAGATGGAGCATATTGATTTCCACATGCACGATCATGTTTGTTACTTTGCAGCCCCACCTGTACTCCCTCCTCACCCCCTCCTTGATTTGTTGTTTCAGTTTTGGTCCCCTTTTGTTTTTGCCTAATCTGCCATGGCTACAATGCCTTCTAGGAATAAAGAATGTAAAGTGTCCTCCATGGTATCCTCCAGTCCCCGATCTCAACAAGTCTAGTCGAAATGAGAGAAAGAGATTGTTGAGACATGTTTTGTAAAATCTATTTTCCTAAAAATCTAATGAAAGCGTTCTGAATGACAAAAAAAAGAAATAAACTTTACCAAAAAATCAAAAGAACAAACATATTATAAATATTAGGTTTATCAACTCCTTGTGTTCAAAACAAATTCTAGAAACTAAGAAATTAAATCATAACTAATATAGGGACATCTACTATGTTGGGGACATATGAGAAAAATTATAGAAAGTATGTCGTAGGTGAGCTTGAGGAGAGTTTGAGAAACACATATAAATTTAGAGTGTGAATCTTTTGACTTGGTTTACGGTCTTTTCTACATTTATACAATCTCATTATAACATGGGGTACATAAACAAAAAGAGTGCCCGAGAAATAGGCATGGTAGTTGACGTGTGAGTCAAAAATATTTTGACAAATTTGTATGCATTCGACCATTTGCAAAGATTCGGTTTGAGGACTCCATCAAGTTGAGAATGAGTTTCGGCAATTAGTCTTCCACATGAGAATTACTCGATAAATCATATTACTCGATAAATGCAAAGGACAACAATGCTAGAAACAAACAAAAACCTTCATTGAATCACTTTATTCAGATAATTATTGTAAATCCATATGATAGGGGAATTGATGCCCAATTATCAGGTTTGTTTACAATTTTAAAAGAAGCATGTAGTAGAAAAGTTATTTGATAAAGTAGGAAGGAAGACGATAGAGAATTTAATAGATTGTCATAGAAATAAAGGTTGAAGACTATTAAAAAAGTTTATCATCTTTTTTTTCCAAAAAGTATTAATACAAAAACTCTCTATCCCTTAGAATTAAGTTTTCATTTTCGTTTATACAAAATAAATCTTAATAGCTATTAATTACATCTATACGATTGTGATTCCAAAAATAAGTTTTTGTTGGAGAAAAAGGCGAAAAGGCTACCACATATCATATATCTTAATCTTCCAACTATTGTGATAAATTTCTTATCAAGAAAATCCAATAAGATATTCCACTCCACACCTGTAGGATAATTGAATGTAATATTTTTTCTATAGGTTATATCAAATTCTACATGTTTTTTAAAGGTAGGAAATGCAATGAATAATTTTTATAGCTTCCATAAAATGTCGAAATCATGGATCAACTCATCTACAATAGTTTGGTGATTTAATGTGCCTAATATGTCTTATTTTTTTTCAATTTTATTTTCTCTTTTAAAAGCAACTCTTTATATGCTTCATGTGACTTTGAATTACCGTTTTTGTTCCAACAAGTGGATAAAACTCATTTCCAGTGAATTATTGAATTTGTTAGAAATGATCCACGTTACATTCCACTACATTGCATTTATTCTAAGCCTTTTGAGTGATATTTTTCTTAATTAGAACTTTCTTTGTCTCCATGATTAATGATGTCCTATCTGTCAACCCTAGTTCATTCAATTCATGCCAACTTTTAGAATTGAAGGACTTAATAACTCTACTAACCATTAGGGGTTTATCACCTAGTTCATTTCAAACTTGTTGAATATCTTGATTTTTTTGATAGGAAAATGTCAATTCACCCTCAATAAATGCAAAATAATTCCATAATTTTTTAATTTCAAACATAATTTGATCCTTTTCTCCAATTAGGTAATTTTTTCCTACCAACATGTTTTGCAATTGATCCATCTCTTGTTGGAATTTTGCTTTGTGCTCTTGATAGGCCTTAATAATGCCATCCTTTTATGAAACTTTCTCTTTAAAATATGAATTTCATCGTCCTTTACAATTAGAATTCTTATCATATTTTCTACTTCTACTTCCCTCAAACTCAAACTTAAGACAATATTTACTATGTCTTCAGATGGATTTGCTAAAGATCCTAACATGGCTGAAATTGTAGGAGTTGACGCAGTGGCTTGGTACACATATTCTACATTTTCTTTATTCAATACCTCAATTTTCTTGTCATAATTCTCTAACTATGTATTCAAAGTAATCATTTAGGTTAACAATTCCTCTTTTTGTTTCTGAATTTAGGAGTTTGTAGATGTCCCAAATTAGGAACTTTAAGCATGTTCTTTAGAGTAAGGATATCATTATCCTTATATATTACTAGTGCTTCGATGGACTTTGAATCATTCTTTTTTTATCCTAATGAGACTACCAACTACTCTATTTCTTTAATCCTTTATTTTTTAGTTATGTTCAATAGTTTCTTCTATTTCAACTGAATTTCCATGTTTGTAAGCATATTTTGTAGTTTAGAAGTGCTTAATGATAATTTTATTACAACCCTAAAGATCATTTATCTTGTTTATCTTTGTAACCCAATTTTTTCAATTAAATGAATTCTATTCAAATTCCTAGGTGATTTCATGGCTTTGTATTCATTGCTTGTTCTTACTATTCGGGACTTAGGTTTTAAAATAGTCATGTTAAATTATCCTTCTTCACAATCCGATGTTGATAATAATCTTATTTGAGATGACCCAACTTCTAAATTTGAGCAGATGAATCTTGCTTTATTTTTGTATTCTTATTCTTAATTTCCAAATATTGAGAAAATATGTTTTCTTGTTTACTTGGTTTTTAAGATGATGGTGTAGCAGCTTGACTCGCTAAGTCCGAGGAGCTAGGAATAGGGGCATATGGCACATATTCGAAGGTGAAAACATGCTCACTTGATATAGTTTCTTAATCACTCTAAATTGATATTTCCTTATCATTTTCTTCTCCTTTTGTTATCTACCTTTTAGATTATTGTTGATCATCTTACTCCATCTCTAATATTGTCTAAGAAGGTTTGTAGATGTGTCCTTTTAAGTGTTTTTCCCTGTTTATGAGGAGTTTTTAAAATAAGAGGCTAAGAGAATTGACTTTATGGTGGTTATTGTGAAGAAAATTGTTGTTATAGTTCTCATACGTCTTTGTTGAACAATTTTTCAATTGCAGGTTTAATAATATGTGTAGAAGATTTTGATCATTGACATACTCTTCTATTTGAAATAATTTGATAAGGATCATAAATCCAAGATTCACCTTGTTCCAAGCTTAAATTATTGAGAATTTTAACTACTTGTAAATTTTTCCTTGCATTCACAGTAAGAGGCCCTACATTATTTTTCAATTTAAAAATAGCCTACCACTTCTTTGAAACAAAATGAAATTAATCTCTCTCCAGTCTCTTCCTTGTGTACTCTAGGGAAAAGACCCTCATGGTGAGAAATATTGGTAGATGATAAAAAGGAGTTTCGCATCCATAATTTGTAATAGTTAGACAATATTGAAATATAAAAAGATCATCGACTCTTGTATGTGGGCTCAACCATAAAATCTTATTCATTTTTGGAAATAACCTAGGGGGTGAGTCTTGATAGATGAGAGAATACACAGCAAGACAAGAGCTTATTAAAAAATTCAAAAAAACATGCATTTTGTGACTGTCTTCTAATAAGAGAGGTCTAATGAATGAAATAAGAGGGATTTCCTACCTAATATTGTAATATCAAATTTAGACTAGAAAATTTAACATCTTGGAAAAAGTGGAAAAAGTAGGCTAAACAAGAATGAAATATAAAATATTTGGTAATAGAAAACTAGGCTAACTAACCTTTATTGACTCAGCTAAAAGCTGTCTATAGCCAAACTTTATCAAAGGAGTGTTATTCGATCAAAGCATTAACATAATACCTAAAATTGACTCATCCACGATTTGATCATTGTTGTATTCCAATATAGAGAAAAACATGGCAATAGTTTGTCTTGAAACATCATGGAAAACAATACTGTTGTAAGGAGATGGGTTTTCAAGGGACAATTCACTAGGGGTAAGCAAAGATTGCACAAGAGTAGTATTTTCTTCCATAAATAATCCTTGTATGGAGAGATTAGGTTTTCTTCCTTCAATGATTGATTATTATATAATGTAACTAATTTAAACATTTTAACAATCAAATTTGAATCCACTTGGACGAGAATAACGACGTTTTCAGAGATAAAAACTTTTCTTACTAGGTATATAGTTCTCAAAACACTAGAAAACAAATTTGGGAAAATTATAGGTTTGACAGACAATGAATTTTTCTAAAGAGGATTCCTAGGCATGAAAAAAATCATGGAGATTGTCAAAATGGGAAATGCTTATTTATGGAGGTCATACATGTTAAATTAAAAAATTGTAGTCTCATAAACATTGTTTTCTATATCTCTGAGACCAATCTCTTTGCAGGTCAGGTTATGGGAAGGTTTGATAGTTGTAGAGTTGGCCTTCTTCATTTTTCTTTTAAGAAAAGTGAAAAGATATGGATAAATACTTACTTAGAGTAAAATGATGAATACCCCTACTTGAAAAATTGACCTAGAGGTTGAAAAAGAGCCAATTTTCATAGTTTTTGTCCTTCTCAACCATCCTCTCAACATTAAAAAATAGTACGAATAAATGATTTTCTTTTCCTTTTCCCTTTCACCTTGCTTAAAATCACCTTAGAATATGGCATAGTCTTTAATTTTTTAAAGAATGAGTGGGAAATTAAATTATTGACCTTTTGAGGGTCATATTGACTTAGGTTATGCTGACATTACCTAGCCATGTCATATTCCATTTGGATGCCAACTCATCCTGTAGAAGTGTGTGGCTACTCTATCAACATTAGGTTATCCAATGTACCACTTATCTTGTCTTCTAGCAATAACGTACCATGATGTCATGTTTACATCATTGACAATTTCAGGGGTCCCCTAGTTGTTTTAAAAAAGTTGGAAGTTAGGAGGGGGGGCCCAATTATCTTCCAACACACATGTTAGGTGATACACTGCATGGTATTCATTTCAGAGCCCATCTCCACCACCCCCCACACACACCTCTTATAAGTAGTTTACATGTTTGAAAGTTGGGGGGAGACTCAATGTGAGCCAAAGATTTGGCATGCTCGATAGAGATTTGTGCACTATTTAATGATTTCACTAAATACAAAGAACCAAACTTCAAATTTAAGTTTTTGCAATTTTATTTCAAAATTTTGAAGAATAAACCCAAAATTTTCACACAAATGAATACAAAAGGGGTTTTGTGCTACAACAAGTATCATCATAGAAATAATAACTGTAGAATTTCCTGCAAATTCTCTACAAATCTACCTATGAGATCTATGTAGAAAATATGACTATAGATTAACTCGATAATGCAATATACCAAAGCAAAATACAATAATCTACTTCTACTATCAAACTTGTGGAAGCTTAAAGATCGAGCTGAATCAGAGTTGAACACATATAACCATAAGAAGAAGAACCAATACACATGAAACACAAAAAATACTCATGGGAAAGCCTTAGCTAAAAACCCCACTATTTGTATTATCATAAAAGGTGGAAATATCTCAGGATTATATAAAGCCTTAGCTCTCACAGCTAACCAGCTCTCAATACAACCCTCCTGGATGCTCACAGGTAAACAAAGCTTCTCACAAGCCTTCTCCTTTTCTCTCCAAGCCTCCTATTTCCTTGTGTAGTTTCTCCTGGGTGATCCTCCTATTACCTAGTGGAAGACTGATCATTCACATTGATCCTACACCTTGTAAAACTGCACAATCCTCAAGGAATCTTCCCTTGACTGCATGGATGAGTTTACTTTATAGGAAAACACATGTAACTGATAGTAACCTGTCCTTGACATTTAGCTCAAATGGGTCTTTCTATAAATAGACATGCATGAGTTTCTGATGAGGGAATGTTCAGTTATCTGAAGTACACTGGTTGAGTGCATGCATGCATCAACTAACTGATAACTCACAATTAGTTCCTAAAATAGTTTGTAACTAATTTAATTGGACTTAACACAATAAACTGAGCTAACTAATTACAACTCAAATATAACTCAATCTTATCATTGACAATTTCAGGGGTCCCCTAGTTGTTTTAAAAAAGTTGGAA
>APFE031592331.1:761-23911 GCA_000404065.3 Pinus taeda | reverse complement strand
AGTACAAGAGCAAAGGGGGTGGTAGCTCCCTTCTAGTAGCAGTTGAAATCTTTGGAGCATTGTAGCAGCTAGCAGCCTGCGTACTAGTAAATGGATCAGCTAGTACAAGAACTATGGGGGTTGTAGCTCTCTGCAGGTAGAAGCCTGTGTAATGGTATAAGACTACACCAGTACAGAAATATTGTAAAAGGATTTTCTTATTAAGAAGAAGATTGAGATGACTTGAGCAGGTGGTTTTCACCCACATTGGGTTTCCACCTTATATCATGGTGTTCATGTGTGTGACTTATGTGTGATGATCGGTTCTATTTTACTGCATCTGTTTACTATTAATATGGTTGATAATGTTATAATGCACTCATTAAGGATCATCTAACTGAATCATAAGAAATTGTGGAAGTAGCATATATGAATCTGAATATGGAAATGAAATTTTTTTATTGATGTGATAATACTGATTCACCCCCCCTCTCAGTATTATTTCCAACAGATTAAACCCAAAATTTTCACACAAAAGAATACAAAAAGGGTTTTGTGCTACAACAAGTATCATCATAGAAATAATAACCACTTATTATTAGTCCTTGCCTTATCAAGGACTATAGCATTCACTTCGTGTTCAAGTTGCGTTGACTGTGCATTATTTGGCTGTGTTTTTGTAGTATTAACCAAAATTTCGAGAAAAATGCTTAATATTTCTATTTTTGCATAAATTCAAAAATAATTTTCAAATTTTAATTAAATGTTATTTCTAATTTCCTATTGGCCGAGGAAGATCTTATGGGACATAAGTCCCTTGGTGGAGGCCATTTTATTTTAATTTTTTTCCAATGCATAAGAATTCATTTTAAAATTAAAATAAAAGTCATTTTGTGAGTGGCCATTGTGTCGGTGAGTGCTCTGACACTGTCACTATTATGTTAGTTCTCTACTTAATGATCAATGCGAGGATTTTTGTAGTTGGAAGACATTGTTATATTAGTGATCTATTCAATGATACGAGAATTGATGTGGTTCCAGGTTGTTTGCATGTTGGGGGGGGGTGGTTGAACAAATGTCAAATTAATATTATTATGTTTCCTTGTGTGGAAGACAAAATATGTATGAGAGAACTGGGGTCCTTTACATAGTGAGTGTTGTGATACTAATGAATGATGTGATAGTTGGTATCGTTTTGTTATGTGGAACTTTTATTGTGTAGAGGACAAAGTATGTGTAGGCAAACTAGGGTCTTTTTCATAGACAAGGTTTATTTGACATTGATAGGGGTGCAAAGGGAGCTAGTACATAACATTATTGTCATTGATGGAAAAATAGAAGCAAAGACAAGGAAACAACAAAGGAGAAACACGAATTCAAAAGAGTAGCAAGGCAAGGAGCAACAAAGAAGCAACAAGTAAAGGGTGTTACAAGAGATTGTTGGCAAAAGAACAACAGGAGAATGCAAGGTATTGATAAAGGAATAATGTTTGTAGCAAGGCATGTTTGATATGTAGGAATAAGAGCAAGGGTGATGGAAAATTCTTCATGAGAGATGTTGTTGCAGAGATGCAAGGCAAGACTAAAGCATGATCATTTTTTTGATGCAAGGTAGAGGCAAGAATACATGATGGCAAAGGCAAGAATACATGACAACAAATGAAAAACTCCATGATAGAAAAAACAAGACAAGACTTAAGGAGGTTGAGGCAATGGCATGAAGCAAATATGGCTTTGATCTTGTGGATGTCTTTGGAGAGTGAATGTTAAATACATATGCTTGCATTTCTTTCATACGCTGTGTACATATTATTTACATTAGATAATGCTTGCACTATGTGCATGTGTTGTGATGTTATAATGTTGATTTTGGAATTATGTTGATATTGGTGTACCTAATCATTATAGATGGATGAAATAATATGTGTTGGAGAACTTATTTATTTTCTAATATTCAAAATATGAAGAACATAGAAACAAATAAGTAGAAGGAAAAGAGTCAAGCCTGTTAACTTCATATTCTTATGTGGAATACAAACAACCAACAAAATATCTTTATAAAAGATGTGATTCTCGAGGATGGATTAGTTAGTGAGTTAGAGAGCATGTGAGGGTTGATTGTTTGTGAGTTACCTGACACACATGAAGTTGATGTGAAAAAAATTTGAAGGGGAGAAGAGGCAGAAATAAGGATGGAGGTATGCAGAGTTGACGACTAGGTAAATCATCATATTGTTTTCATTTGATATGAGGGGATTTTGGTCTCCTTTCAAGTTGTGGCTTGATAAATATCCAGTTGGAGCTAGTTGAGGTAGGAGCCTCTTATGGGTTGTAGCGTCCAAAAAACATATGGGAGTTGGTGCTTCCTTGCATGTTGTCGCTTGCAAAAACATTGAGGTAGCAACCTCCTGTAGGTTGGAGCCTATAGAATATCAGATGTAATAAGGGAGTAGGAGCTTTCCTTTACATCACAATAGTAAAAAATTCATGGTTTTCTCCCTTTATGGGTTTCCACTTATATTTGGCATCCATATGTGTTCTATTATGTGTCGATTTGATGTTTTAGTTTACTTTATACTTTGTGTGTTTGCATATTAAATCTGTTGGTAATTATATGTTAATTTTCTCATTTAATGGTTCAATTAATGAGTAAAAGGAAATCAAATTAATGTCCATGGATGTACTAATCTGATTCACACACGCCCACCCCCCCCCCGCCCCCCCCCCTACCTCTTAGTTTAGTCAAGTTTTCATCAATTGGTATCATAGTTGGTTACTTTGGTGTAATTCTAATAGCTTGAAGGAGATCTGGTTGAGTCATGTACTATCAAACTATACTTGTGCTTAGTGCATCAAACTTTAATGAATGGGGAGATAAGGTTAAAACAAATTTAATAGCTCATGGACCTAGTGTATGGAAGCTTGTATGTGATGGTTACTGCAAAGAATCTCCCTATATAAAAGAAAAACAATGGAATGCTAAATAAAAATGTGTTATTTATAACAATCTTCATAATAGCGACCTTGATACAATAATAGAATTAAATTCTGCAAAATAAGTATGGGATAGATTGCAGCGCATGTATGAAGGGGACACTAGTAGAGCACTATCAAAAAGAGGAGAGAAATAGGAAGAAGAAAAATATTTGTCAAAAGGAAAGTGTTCAGTCAAATGAGGTCCATGCTAGTGTGAATGGGCCTTTTTTCCATGAATAAAGATGATTGAAGAACAAGCCAATCTTGACATAGCCTTGACTAAAATAGAAAGATTGAAGAATGAAAACAAATATCTAAATAAACTGGTGCAAATATGTGATGAGAGAGAGTATAAGTACAAGGAGGAAATTGCCAGTTTGAAGATGCAACTTGAAGAAGCAAGGATAATAGAATAGGAAATGAGCAGTAAATTCAAGGAGAGAGATCTACCCTGTGAACAATTAGAGGTTGAGAGTAATTTGGCTAGAAGTGAGTTAGAAGAAAATAGAAAATTGTGTAAACAACTAGAAGAAGATAATGTATCCATGAAGAAATCACAAAAAAAGTTATTAAAGAGGACACAACAACCTTGAAAAGACATGTAGAAGAAGACAATTAGCATAATCAAAATAATTAGTGGAAGAAAATGCATTTTGCAAGAAGTCCATTTGCTCCTCTTGATGAACTGGGCAAATTCAGACAACCTCAAAGGTGATTCTCTACTCCTTTGAAAGTTATTAAGTGATTTTCTTGCCATGAACTTGGACATGTTACAACACAAAGTAAGACAAAAAAGTTAAGTTTAATTAGCAAAATAAGTAGCAAAGAGGAAGGCTTCATAAACCAGACAAGCAGAGAAGAGAATCATCTACCACGTACACAAATAATTTCTATGGTTACTCTTATTTGTGTAATATATTTGGACATAAAGATATTGAATGTAAAATGTATGTAAGGAAGAATATGAGCATAAGAAGACACATACCATTCCTTATATCTCTTAGCCACAGTAGATGTTATGCATGTGATAATCTTGATCACAAAGTCAAGGATTGCAAGTAGCCATATACTCTAAAGAACTCTAAAGAGAAGATGCAGACAAGTAGACTAAACAATCAAGGAAATGAAAATAATAACCATGTGTTTTCGAGTTCTTTTATAATTTCATGTAAAAAGATAAACATATGAATCATAAATTTGATAGTGGAAAACATTGAAGCTATGATCTTGAAAATCTTCATTATAGGTCGTTTCCATTCATGTCAAATGGGGAGGTAAGAAGAGGAATGGAGGACAAGAAGGAAGATGAACATTTTATTTCTATCAATTCCAAAAGGGAAGATTGATGGCATTATCGTCATTGATGGCAAAAGAGCAGAAAAGACAACGGAACAACAAAGGAGTAATAGCAAGGAAAAAGAGCAATAATGCAAGGAGCAACAAATAAGCAACAGGGAAAGGATGTTACAAGAGACTGTTGGAAAAAGAACTAGGATAATGCAAGGTATTGACAAAGGAAAAATGTTTACAGCAAGGCATGTTTTATATGCATGAACAAGAGCAAGGGTGATGGCAAATTCTTCAGAAGAGTTATTGTTGTAGAGATGCAAGGCAAGACTAAATCATGATCATTGTTGTGATGCAAGGTAAAGACAAGACTCCATGACAACAAAGGAAAGACACCATGACATAGGCAAAACTACGTGACAAAAAAACAAGACAACACCCAAGAAAATTGAGGCAATGGCATGAATAAAAGATGGCTTTGATTATATAGATGTCTTTTGAGAGCCAATGTTGCATACATATGCTTGCATTGCTTTCATATGTTGTGTGCATATTTTTTACATTGGAGAATGATTGCATTATGTGCATGTGTTGTGATGTTATAATGTTTATTTTGGCATTATGTTGATATTGGTGTACCTAATCATTATAGATGGTTCAAATAATATGTGTTGGAGCACTAATTTATTTTCTAATATTCAAAATATGAAGAGCTTGGAAATGAATGAGTGGAAGGAAAAGAGTCAATCCTGTTCACTTCTTATTCTTATATGGAATACAAACAACCAAAAAACTATCTTTATAAAATATGTGATTCTAGAGGACAAATTAGTTAGTGAGTTAGAGAGCATGTGAGGGCTAATTGTGTGTGAGTTACCTAACACACATGAAGTTGATGTGAAACCAATTTGAAGGGGAGAAGAGGAAGAAATAAGGATGGAGGTATTCTGAATTTATGACCAGGTAATTCAACATATTTTTTTCATTTTGTATGAGGGGACTATAGTATCCTTTAAATTTGTGGCTTGATAAATATCCAGTTGAAGTTGATTGAGGTAGAAGCCTCGTATCCTGCAAAAAACATATGGGAGTTGGAGCTTCCTTTCATGTTGTCACTTGCAGAAAAATTAAGGTAGTAGCCTCTTGTAGGTTATGCAACAAGGGACTATGAGCTTGCCTTTTCATCACAATAATAACAAAATCGTGGTTTTCTCCCTTTGTGAGTTTCCACTTAGATATGGTGTCCATATGTGTTGCTATTATGTGTGTGATGTGATGTTTTGGTTTATTTATTACTTTTTGTTTGCATATTAAATTTGTTGGTCATTATATGTCAATTTGCTCATTTAATGGTTCAGTTAATGAGCAAAAGAAAATCAAATTAATGTCCATGAATGTACTAAACTGATTCACCCCCCCTCTCAGTCTAGTCAATTTTTCATCACTAGTATCATTTATTTTAATAATTATCATAATTGCTGGATTATAAAAGATACTCTTATTATGCAATATTAAATCAATCAAGTTTTCAATCCATGTGACATGTGGTTGCCGGGCACTATTATGTTAGCGCTTTGGTTAATGATGTGAGAATTGATGCAATTGCAGGTTTTTTTGCATAGGGTTAACAAATCTACAATTGATATTATTAAGGAGTATGTGGAGGAGAATCGAGACTCTTTTGCATAAACAGGGGTGCTAAATATATATATTTTTTTCAATCCATGTGAATAAAAAGTGTTGTGAGGTAAAATTAATGTGCAGAAGGATTTGTGCAAGGTTTATTAAAATAATAACTACATCTCCTTTTTGTTTAATATTTAGGAACATTTTATATAACTATGGAAGTATCTTTGTGAAAGTGGTTTTGCAAAGATGGTTGTTTGGAGGTAGTGCATGGATACTTTCGAATTTCAATGAATGATTAAAGGGAATTATAGAGTGTAGAAATAATTGTGTGGAGGTGGTTGTGCGCGTGCAAATGTTATGCAAAAGTTTTGTGCAATGTTTATTAAAATAAAAAATATACAGATCCATTTTTATATTCTTATTTAGGGACATCTTTTAGAACATATGATCATTAATTAATATCAGTTTCAAATGTTAATGACTGAAGGAATTACTGAGTGTGGAAGTAGTTGTAAGAACGAACTTGTGTAGAGGTGGTTGTGTGTGTGTAGAAGTTATGCAGAGAACAAATGCATGTGTTGAATTTGTGTGGAATGAGGGAGGTACAGAGGGATATTTTAATTGTAATGTGTTTTGATAGGCTTATTTTATTATTAATAGATTCTACCGAATGCAAAAGTGCATACAATGAAATCTTGAGATATTTTTTCACACAATGGACTGTGTTGTTCGGAGGTAGCATGTGAAGAGAACAAATGCTTTATTCAACATTTATTTTAAAACTATTTGTTTTTTTTCCCACAATATTTGGGACCCACATTTATTAATATCAGTTTCAAATGCCAATGACTGTCAGAAGGGCGTTTCTATGTCTGAAAGTGGTTATGCGGACGAAGCTGTGTGGAGGTGGTTGTGTGTGAGAGTTTTTTGTTCATAAATGGATTTGATCTGTGGTTCTTCACATATGCATTTGTGTTACGTTGAAATTATAAGAAAATCATGTTTCTAGATTTGATGATTTGGTGCTTATGTAGTTTTCTAAAAGCAAGGGCAGGTGTTTAGTTGGTGAATTAAATGTTGAGATGACTTGTATTTACCTGCAACTTTGTTTTCTATTAATACAGGGTGATGGAAAACATGGATGGTGGATTTATTTATGTCGCATGTTTTAAATGAAAAATATTGGGTAGGTGACCCGGATGCGGGTGACACCTTGATGGACGCCAGCCACGTGACTGCCACGAGGAGCCTTCGGCGCGAAGGCAACTTGACAGCGCCTAATGAACTTCATTAAAAGCGCCTTCAATGGCATTCAATGCCATTCCCATCGCCCGAGCTACCAAGGAATTAAGACAGAAGAAGCTAGAATGTCTGAGCGTGGAGAGTTAAAATTGACAGGCCTGTCTGAACAGGCAAGGGATTTCAGCTCCGCTCTGCACGATAATGTTGGTTTGCTGGCAGAGACAGAGAGTGTAGAAGTGGGTAAGCCCAGAGGCAAACCCAATTTCGGGTCAGGGAAGCAGTATCGCTTCAGTGGCAGAGGGCAATTTGAGGTTGGGTCCTCACTGTTACTGTTCATTTCGGAGAGGCGAGCAAAGCAAGCTCTGTTACGACATTATAGGTTAAGAATGCCTATCAGAGGCCACGCTTTGCCACGAAGAGGAAGGAATTAGGGGAAGAGGGGGAACCCTGGTGGCAGAGGCGTTCATAGCCCGCGGCGTGTCTCCCCGCTGGCATATGCCTCGCCCAACTCTCCTCGTACTGACGATTCTGATTCTGACATTAGCAATTCGGTGCAGACGGTTAAGTTCAAATACAACCGTCGCACCAACAAGCCAATTGTCTCAACATTAATTACTGTGGTTTTTACGGAGGAAGATGGGGAAGAAGATAGCGGAAAAAGGATTTCAGAAGCGCAGGAGCCAAGCACCAACAATTCCTCTCAGAACGGGAGCAAGGAAGAAAGCTCCTACCTACCTTCCTCTCAGAGCAAGCACGAAGAGGAAAGCACAGGCGTTCAATAAAAGGAGCAGACTGAAGCCCTCTGCGTAATCTGCAGCCTCATGGATATGGAAATTACCAGTTCGGCTCAGCATCAAGTGACGGACCCCCAAGCCAAGAAGACGCCTGAAGATGACAAGAAACCTGCACGCTTCTTTGGAGGTCGCTTGTATCCTATTCTCCCTACAGGAATTCAAAGGCTTGAGGACATACCGGCTGGTATGGAAGTGGTTTGTGTGCCTGATCCAGAAAGGGAGGAAGCTGAATGGGAGGCAGAGCAGCAAGCAGCAAAGCAGAAGGAACCAGAGAAACAGGCGGTAGCCAAGGAGGGGAAGGATTAAGGCACATCTCTAGTGGTTTTGCCTATGGTTTTGTTACGTTTGCCACTTGCGCTCAGTCTGCCTATGGTTTTTTGTTACGTTGGCCACCTGCGCTTAGTCCGGGAAGCGTCCAACATGAAGAATTTTCGCCGCGTGTCCTCATTCCAGCGTCCCCTCTTATCTAACAGGCACCTATGCTTTGTTTAGTTTATTTCTGTTTATGCATTTTGTTTAAATTCCATGTCATCATGTATACATCTGTAGACTGGAATTGTAATTTTGAGAATAGGCACTATATCACTGCCTGTAAATGCATATTTCGACTGGAAAACTTGATAGAGAGCTGTTCATTCGCTCTCAGAGGCTTCGACCTCTTGTACATATTTTTTTTTTTCATTTTCTTAATATAAGTAGTTTAGCATTTGCCCAGAAAAAAAAAAGAAAAATATTGGGTAGGTGGTGATTTAATATTAGTTTCAAATGTCAATGGCTGAGGGCGAAAGTAGTTGTGAGGTCGAAGTTGAGCGAAGGTGGGTTTGCGTGTGTGGAGGTTATATGAAGAACAAATGCATGTGTGGAATTTGTGCAGAATGAGGGAAGTGCAAGGGGATCTTTTCATTATAATTCCTTTTGATATTAGTATGTACATAAAAGCAATGATTATGTTATTATTAATATATTTTATGGAGCGCGAAAGTTCATATAATGAAAGCTTGAGAGATTTTTACACATAATGAATTGTACTGTTTGGAGGTAGCATGTGTGGAGAAAAAATGCTTTGTCCAACGTTTATTTTGGAATCAATACTTACTTCCCATGAGATTTGGGACCCACCTTTATTAGTATCATTTTCAAATGACAATGACTGATGGAAGGGCGTTGTTAAGTCCAGAAGTGGTTGTGCAAATGAAGTTGTGCAGAGGTGGTTGTAAGTGATATATTTTTGCACATAAATGGATTTTCTATGTGGTTTCATACACATTCATTTATGTTATGCTGAAAGTATACAAAATCATGTCTCTAGATTTGATGTTTTGGTGCTTATGTGATTTTCTGAATGCGTGAGAAGGTGTGTAGTCAGTGAATTGAATGCTGAGATGACTTACATTTACTTGCAGTTGTGTTTTTTATTAATCATAGGACATACATGGGGAGGATAAAAAAATATGGATGGAAGATTTATCTTTCTAGCATGTTTCAGACACAAAAATAGTTGCAGGTGGTGATTGCTAGGGAGACGAGACTATAAACATTTGAAATAGCTAGTATAGTGAGGGAATAACTGCTATTTGCTGTGATTTTTTAAGATCTTGAAGTATTGTCTAACATTTTCTTGCCTTACTGTCATAGCGGCTACAACCACCCTCCAAAATTTTTGCTTAGATTCATTTTGAAGCGTCCCTTCCAACCTTCATAGCAGCTTGTCTTACTTCATCAGGTCCACAAGGTTTAGTTTTTTCTTACACAAAGGCAGCTTGTCGATCACAACTTGATGCATCCCCTCACAGGTTGTTCACCCAGACTTGGTCCAGCTGCAGGCTGAGTAGCTTCCCCAAGAAAATTGCGCATTTCTAGAGAGAAACCAGCCTTCCCTCCAGAAATTGTGCAATCTTGTTTGGCAACCTGCTGGGCTCCAAGATTGCGCAATACTGCCAGTCAACACTCCCAGAAGGAATTGTGCAATTTTCCCCAGTAGGGTTTCTTAGTCAAGAATTTGCACAAATCTGGGTAGCAGTCAGCTGCTCTGCCCATAAATTGCACAAATCTCCTGGGCAGTTAGCCCAACTCCCAACCATAAATGCGTATTTTCTCCCAGTAGTCAAGCAGTCTCTTGCATGTGCAGCTGAGTTGACTGGTTCCCTCCAGGACTAAGAAAAACTGACTTGCATGCATGGGTTGCTTCTCCCAAGGCAGCATGCAAAGGCATCCCTTGTTTTAGGGATCTTTTTTCTAGTAGTTGGAGGTTACATGCAAGGATCATTTTAGAAACCTCCCACCAAGTGTCACCTTCCCTAGATTTTTGGTTTGCGTGTCACAACCTCGATGTTATCAAAAATCATCAACAAGGCCTACATAGCTCTTTCCTCTCATTAGCCTTGCAACTTTTACATCCCACATCACATCTAGGAGCTCTCACCACATTCAACTTAGTTGTTTTGTGGTAAGCTCGCTTCCCATGCTTTGTGTTGCATTTCTGACGCTTTTGGTATTATTTCTTGTGTGAGTACTGTTTGCTTGATTTCAATGAGTGCTTGCTGTCATTTACATGTATATTAGCTTGTCCTAGCACTGTTTCAGTTTTCATTGCTATCTCATTATTGTCGCATGCATGAAATTGTTTTTCACGAACGGTCGTCGATTCAGTGACTCGCCTCACCCACATGCATGGTTTTACATTTTTTAAATTATTCATTCGCCATTTGCATGCATGATCATTCACTTATGCTTACACTCAGTATCACCATGCATGCACACTCACAATTCACTTTCAGTTGCCCGCTGACGAGTCTGGGCAGCCTTGGCCTAGACTCTGCCTCACCAAGAGCCTCACCAAGATAGCATTGTGCAATCCTGAGAGGGAAGGCTCTATATTCCTCTCAGGAAATGTACATTTCTTCCCAGTGACTATCCCTTAGGACTATTTTTCGCATTTCTAAGGGACAGTGATTGCTGGCGTAGAAAATTGCGCAATGCAGTCACTGCGGCTGCAACCATTACCAGCTGAGATTGCACATTGAACAATTACAGCTATCAATAACGATACTGGACTGTGCATTGTGTAGTTCCAACAGTTAGTTAGTCTCCCAGTAGCCCAGACTGTGCCTTGTGCAGTCTTGGTAGTTAGTCTCCCAACCTCCTGGCCGAAATTGCACAACCTTCATGATTAGTCACACATGTATGTTGCAAGTCAATTCCTAAGTTCATTTTGGTTTTCGACTCACAGGATGGTTTCCATGAGTGTTGCCATGTATCCATGTATTGAAAGTGTTCATCTGCCTCTCAGCAATGTGGGTACAATGGTTTCCAAGAGGGCAGAGTCAAAGACATCACTCATAGCACACCTGAAGATGCAGTTGATCAAATGTCTATGAGCTTTCCTACCCACAAAGATATCAAGTTGTTCGTAGACAAGAACATCAAGATATCACAGTGAGAAGCATCATGAACATCAGCAGAAGGTAGTATACCGAATGCAGTGAGCACAATGAATGCAGCAAACATAATGAATGCAACAAATGTAGCGAATGCAATGAATGCAAGAGGAAGGTTGTTGACAACACAAAGGTGGAACAAAGTTGCAAGATCAAGCAGATCCACTAATGATGAAAGCAACTTTGGAGACTCAAGCTATGAGGTGATGCCGCGACATGAATATGTGTGAAGACAAAGAATGGGACAAAGAAGGAGTTTCATGTGTTGAAGCAACAAGTCAAGGAAGAACATGAAGATGCATAGACAAATGAATGAGTTGCAGCAGGAATAGGAACAACAGTGGGTGCAACATGCACTCACGGATGAAACTACGCCTGTACAAGTTAAAGATCCATCCCAACAACTGGCACGGAGTAGACATGGTGAGTAGTGTTGTTGATGACATGCAAGGGATTAAACAACATGCATGCCATTGTGCACATGCATGCAATCCAACCCATTCAGCACACTCACCAAGGCAAAGACAAGAAGCAAGTTCGATTAAAGTTGAACATGTACTTCGATAAGTTGATGCACATGACCACTAGCACACACTTGAAGATCAACACAGACACTATGTATCAGTATGTGTCGATTCAACCACACCCAAGAATACCATGCACATGTTAGCAGACAAGTTGGATGAAGGAACCGAACCAGTGCACCAGATACAACAAAGGCAAGATTTTTCTTCAATAAGATGTGACCATGGGGTGTCTGCACACCATCACGGATGACCAAGCTTGGCATGAACTCGCCACCTTCACCATCAGAAGAATGTCAGAGAGTTAGTTTCATCACAACGGATTGAGTGCCAGTGATATCTTGCATGGCTTTCTCAAGACATTTTGTCTCACATGAATACATGTGCATTGTAATGTTGAGTCATGTCAATTGTAAGTCAAGTCCCTCATAACTCATTGCAAGGACTTTTGGTTAGCCAATAATCTATTAAGACTACCTTGAAGAAAGCTTGGACCGTATTGTAACGTGCCTTGGCTTCTCCACTGCACGGAGCCAATACATCTCTTCAAAGGAGCAGGTGGATGTGGCTGTAACATTTCATTGATGGGGATAGCAGGTTTACATGGATGTATTGTATGATTGGAACTTACACTTCTTTATATAATAAGAGCTAACACATTTTCATGCATATGTTGTTATTGTATTTGGACTGTTTTGGTTGCCGTAATGATATATGTTGTTTAAATTATGTATTTGTGCATGAATTGATTTGTATGCAATTATAAGAATCTTGTTGCAAATGTGTTGTTGGTTTAACCATCACTTTGGATTGTCAACTCTTATTCTTTCTAGCTTGTAATGCATCTTCGCTCCTGTGTTCCCTTCCCAGTTGAGTACTGATACAGGTTGTCAAGGGGCACACTCATCTCACACCCTTTGTTTTAGAACCTTTCACGCACCTTCCTTGACTCATTGTAGCGGTCACACCCTTGATACTAACAGATTTATTTTACGTTCCTCTATGCCACATCGCGATCAAGGCATTACCTTATGACCCATTGCTAGGACTCCTACACCAAATGGTATGAGGTCTAACTAAGACTTCTTACTAGGGAGATCCCCTTGACATGTTGGCGGGTCCATCAACATCAACATTTTTGGCGCTAGAAGGAGGGCCAGATGACTATCTGAGTCCTCACATCTGTTTTGAATCTCTACACATCTATCATGACTAACTACCAAGTTGCGCTTCCGGAATGTATGTCTTATGAAAGTGATTTCATTATCTCGAAAAAGCTCTCGGATATCTTGTCTCATAAAACATTTGATGGTGGAGGCTACGTGGCCTTGGTAAGGCATGCGGTTGGTATTGTAGGCTCATGTGAAAGACATGGATTCTTTGAAGAATACATGAGCTACGTGCTATCATCTACACACTTTAAGGGCACCCAATGCACTAGTGTGCCATGTTACCCATAAAATCTATTCATTCTCTTGCTCATCTAGTCGCCAAGATAGACCATGCTTTCAATCACTTCAACCGTCAAGCACTCAGCAAAGAAATTCTGAAATTACAAAAAGCACTCAATGAATCCATTGAATAGTTTATATGCACTTTTGTTATCTTGCATATTGATTCCCAGAAGATGATATTGATCGAGAATTTCTTGATGGAGGATTTGAGTATCTTCTTCAAGTATCCTTACCCCGCTCAACACACTTTGGTGATAGAGCTGTGCAATCACAAGAAGGCACAGTTGTTGTCATAAGTGATTGTCCACATTCACCTCATTAAAAAACTCCACCACCATGGGGTGATGTGGGAGATCATACAAACACTTCGGTTGAACAGTCACATCCTCCCACCCCACCTGCTCTTCATATTTGCATAGATTTAGCTTGCAAGCCTGTTGGTTGTCACATGGACTTGTTCCCTTGACCTCCATCCTCGCGTTCTGTTGATCCTTCGGATTGTATTGTCTTGTGTTCTTCCATTCCAGACTCATCACCTGCTACGAATGAGGATCAAGCTATCTATGGAGTTGGTGATATGAAGCCAACCTGCACCATTATTCATGATGAGTGTGTGCGAGAATCTAAAGAAGAGCCCAAGGTGATGGGTGAATCCCTTCCGTCCGCACCTCATCCACTTCATCCTGACATCCCTTGTTATTTTGCCACTACTAATTTTCCCTGTGGAAACTCATTTCCGGATGCTTCTACTTCCGATCATTCATAGGACACCTTGGATGTTAGTTTTTCATTATAGTGCGGAGAGGACACATCTTCCTCGGAAAATCTGTTCAATTTGTCATTTATCTTTATTGAAAACACAGAGGGTGAACATCTTTGCTTCTCATCTACCCCTCTACCTGATTCATAAAATCATGAGGATGTCGACGAACATCCCTAATTTTCTGATCTTGGTTGTCGTGATCTATTCACTTCCTCATTTGGTCATGATGTTGATTCAACTATTCTTAATCTATCCAATACATTGGTCTATGGTGATCTATCTATCCATGAGGTTGAAAACCCCCAGATTGTCGAGTAACTTTAGCCCAAGATGATGGTTATGTTAGGCCCTCGCTGTCCTGAGGTTGATCTCACTTCCGTCAGGAAGTTCTTGAAAAACTCAAGGCTCCTCATCTCTACTTTGCACTAAAGATCAACCAAACACCCAAATTTTGCTTCCTCCCATCAAACTACATGATCCCATCACTCATGCATAGGAGGAATCTTACATAGCTAGGACGCATGCACAACACAACTGGTCTACCTTTATCATGTTTTCTTTCATTTCATAGTCAAGAGATTGCATACACTCAACATTTGCACATAGTGTAGCACAACATCATGGAAACACCACATAATGCATGTCATTCACTATCACTCATCTTTGTTCTATGGTCACAAGCTCAGAGTGTGTTTGTATTCTTTGTTACAGCTTTCTTATTTACTGGTTCTCACAACTATCTGTTCGCAAACCTTGCCTTCACCAACATGTGTCAACCAATGCACCGGTGGCTACATTGGATGTATCACATGATGTGAGATGACCCATGGACTGTTATCTTAGGAGTAGGAGTAGTGTTTACTTTTGAGTTATTTTCTTGCATGCTTGTTTTCTTAAATGCTTTGTTTGTTTGTTTGTCTACTTGCTTGTTTGCTTACTTAATTTTCTTTCACTTTTACTTCTGCTCTTGCCTTTCTTTGTTGCTTTTTAGTTCGCTTGTTTCGTTTCGTAGGATAGTTTTGCATGAAACCATGTCTATCTCTTGAAGCTGGGTAAAGTACAAGAGGCTGTGTGCTGCTATCACTACTTGGTTATCTGTCATCCTCCCTCTGTATGAAGAACATGTTACTTTAAATCCATGATACGTTGATGGAGAATATGTATTGTTCGAGGTGAACCTTGGTGAAAACACAATGCTTGTGTGCTAACTAGTGTCACCTGCTCTAGATGGTTGTTTTTGGGTTAACCCTTGTCATCTTAGTCAAGTAGAGTAAGGTGAGGGGAAAAACCTTAACATGCACATTAGAGGTATAACAAACTACTTCCTTGCAGGAACAACTTCTTCTGCTCAAAATAAGTCGGGGTCCCTCTTCCGCTTTTGAAATGAATAAGTGCTATGCACAGTTACGAAGATGAAAATGAAAAAAATGAAAAAGTGAAAAAAGTTTGAAAAAAATGAAAATGAATAAGGTGAAAGAAGAGAAAGGCTTCCTGCATAGAGAGGTGATGCAAGTAACTCTATCGGGGTACTGACCAGGCTCGCTGGCAGTAGAGCCATGGTTGTGTTCCTATGTGACTCCACCAGGGTACTGTCCAGGCCTGCAGGCAGTGGAGCAACACCAAAGATGAAACCAAGACTTTGAAAACTATACTTCTTGTGCATCAATATACCCCTCAGACCCAATCGAAACAACTGTGTTGACTTGTCTTGGAATGTGTGTTAATTGACCAAGAGTTCGCAATATGCTACATCTTACAATCAAGCTAGTGTGAAACCAAGAGGATTTGAATATTGAGCAATACTTTCGGAGGTGTTAGACTTGATTTTCATGAACGAGGTCCATTCAGGGAGCTAGTGTTGTACCAGTGTGTCACAAAGTGTTGTAGCGGCTACAACCACCCTCCAAAATTTTGCCTTAGCTTCGTTTTGGAGCCTCCCTTCCAACATTCATAGCAGCTTATCTTACTTCATCAAGTTCACAAGCTTCAATGTTTTTCTTGCATAAAGGCAGCTTGTCGATCACAACTTGATGCATTCCCCTCACAGTTTGTTCACATAGACTTGGTCCAATTGTAGGTTGAGCAACTTCCCCAAGAAAATTTTGCATTTCTAGAGGGAAACTGGCCTTCCCTCCAGAAATTGTGCAATCCTGTCTAGCAACCAACTAGGCTCCAAGATTGCACAATTCGACCAGTCAACACTCCCAACAGAAATTGTGCAATTCTGCCTAACAGGGCTACTCAACCTAGAATTTACGCAAATCTAGGCAACAGTCAACTACTCTACCCAAAAATTGCACAAATCTCCTGGGCAGTCAACCTAGCTCCCAACCATAAATGTGCATTTTCTCCCAACAGTTGAGCAGTCTCTTGCATGTGCAGCTAAGTTGACCGGTTCCCTCGAGGACTGAGAAAAACTGACTTGGGCTACTTCTCCCAAGGTAGCATGCAAAGGCATCCCTTGTTTGAGGGATCTTTTTCTAGCAGTTGGAGGTTACATGCAAGGATCATTTCAGAAACCTCCCACCAAGTGTCACTTTCCCTAGATTTGTGGCATGCACATCACAACCTCGATGTTATCAAAACTCATCAACCAGACATTACAGAGCTCATTCCTCACTTCAACCTTGCAGCTTTGACATCCCACATCACATCTAGGATCTATCGGCACATTCAGCTCAGCTGTTTTGGGGTGAGTTCGCTTCCCATGCCTTGTGTTGCATTTCTATTGCTTTTTGTGTTTTCTCTTGTATGAGTACTGTTTGCTTGGTTTTAGTGAGCACTTACTGTCATTTACATGTATATTAGCTTGTCCTACTACTGTTTTAGTTTGCGTTGCTCTCTCACTGTTGTTTCATGCATGAAACTGTTTTTCATGAACGATCATCGATTCGGTGACTCACCTCACCCACATGCATGTTGTTCCGTTTTCTGAATTGGCCATTCATCGATTACATGCATGATAATTCACTTATGCTTACACTCAGTATCACCATGCATTCACACTCACATTCACTTTCAGTTGCCCGTCGGTGAGTCTGGCAAGCCTTGGCCCAGACTCTGCCTCACCAAGAGCCTCACCAAGATAACATTGCACAATCTTGAGAGGGAAGGATTTGTATTCCTCTCAGGAAATGTGAATTTCTTCCCAGTGATTGACCCCCAGGAGTGTTTTGTGCTTTTCTAAGGGACAGTTAGTATTGGCCTAAAAATTTGCGCACTACAGTCATTGAGCTTGTAACCATTGCTAGGTGACATTGCACATTAAACAATTCCAATAGTCAACAACCAAATTGGACTATGCATTGCACAGTTCCAATAGTTAGCTAGTCTCCCAACAGCCCAGACTATGCCTTGCACAATATTGGTAGTTAATCACTTGGAAGAAATTGCGCAACCTTCATGATCAGTCACATAGGTATGTTGCAAGTTGATTCTCAAGTTCATTTTGGTTTTCAACTGACAGATTTGTTGCCATGAGTGTTTCCATGTCTCCAGGTATTGCAGGTTTTCATCTACCTCTCAGTAGTGCAAGTACAATGGTTTCCAAGACGACAGAGTCGAAGACACTGCTCAGAGCATACCTGGAGGTGCAGTCGATCAAATTTCTATGAGCTTTCCTACTCACGAAGACATCAAGGACATCAAGTTGTTCGTAGACAAGAACATCAATATATCATAGCAAGCAACATCATGAACAATAGTTGAAGGCAACATACTGAATACAACAAGTGCATCGAATGCAACAAACACAATGAATGCAGTGAACACAGCGAATGCAATGAATGCAAGAGGAAGGTTGTTGACAACATAGAGGCAGAACAAACTTGCAAGATCAAGAAGATCCACTGATGATGAAAGCAACTTGGGAGACTCAAGCTATGAAGTGACGACGCAACATGAAGATCGCACAAAGACAGAGAATGAAACAAAGAAGGAGTTGCCTGTGTTGAAGTAGCAAGTCAAGGAAGTACATGAAGCTGCACAGACAGATGAATGAGTTGCAGCAGGAACAGGAACAACAGTGGGCACAACATGCACTCACAGATGAAACTGTGCCCGTACAAGTTAAAGATCCATCCTAGCAGCTGGCACAGAGAAGACGTGGCGAGTAGTGTTGTTGATCGCATGCAAGGGATTCAGCAGCATGCATGTCATTGTGCACACACATGCAATCCAACCCATTCAACACACTCACCAAGGTGAATACAAGAAGCAAGTCCAACTAGAGCTAAACATGTACTTCAGCAAGTTGATGCGCATGACCACCGGCACACACTTGAATATTAGCACAGACACTATACATCAGCGTGTGTCGGTTCAGCCGCACCCAAGAAGACCATGCACATGTTAGTAGGCGAGTTGGATGAAGGAACCAAACCAATGCACCCTATAGAATAGAGGCAAGATTTTGCTTCAACAAGATGTCACCATGGGGTGTATGCACATCATCACGATGACCAAGCTTGGCATCATCTCGCCACCTTCACCATCACAAGCATGTCAAAGAGTTGGTCTCATCACTATAGACCGAGTGTCAGTGATGTCTTGCATGGGTTTCTCAAGCCATTCTGTCTCACATGAGTACATGTGCATTGTAATGTTGAGTCATGTCGAGTGTAAGTCAAGTGTCAATAGTTGGATGTAAGAGTCATAGAGTAGGTGAAGAGTCATGAGGGTAGTTGAGCTGTCACAAAGGGGAATGTCAAGGGTCACCCCACCCTTTGCTATAAATAGTCCCTCATAACTCATTGTGAGGGTTTTTGGTTAGCCAAGCTTCTATTAAGACTACCTTGAAGAAATCTTGGACAGTATTGTAACACGCCTTGGCTTCTCCACTGCACGGAGCTAGTAAATCTCTTTGGAGGAGTAGGCAGATGTGGTTGTAACATTTCACTGATGGGGCTAGTAGGTTTACATGGATGTATTGTATGATTGGAACTTACTCTTCTTTATATAATAAGAGCCAACATATTTTCATGCATATGTTGTTATTGTAGTTGGACTGTTCCAGTTGCCTTAATGATATATGTTGTTTAACTTACGTATTTGTGTATGAACTGATTCGTATGAAATTATAAGAATCTAGTTGCAAATGTGTTGTTGTTTTAACCATCACTTTGGATTTTCGATTGTTCTGCTTTTCATCTTGTGATGCATCTTCACTCGTGTGTTCCCTTCCCAACTGATTACTTATATAGGTTGTCAAGGGGCACACTCATCTCACCCCCTTTGTGTTAGAACCTTTCATGCACCTTCCCTAACTCACTGTAGTGGTCACACCTGTGCTATTGACAGAGTTATCTTACTTTCCTCTTTACGACATTACCTTACGACCCATAGCTGGGACTCCTACACCAAATAGTATGAGGTCTAATTGGGACTTCTTACCGATGAGATTCTTTTGACATGTTGGCATGTCCAACACCATCAACACTTACATAAATTGTTATCTACAAAGCCGAGCTTGGACGATAACAATAGTGTAGAGATAAAAAAGCTAGACAATATTGTAATATTGTAAACCAATTCATCTTTGTCAGTTTCCTATTCACCTTTGGTAGTTTTTTAGCTAACTATCATGATTACAATTAGTTCAAACTTGTTTTGTATGGTAAATTTCTATTTCTTACGACTATAACTCTGCTTTTAAATCAGTCGACTGTAATTAGCTTTGGTTTGTTGTACAATACTACAAGATTTTGGTTCATCAATATTTTCTCTACAATACTTTGCAATGCTTTACAAGCTTTGGTTTTCTCTATAATAGTCAACAAGTTTTCCTCTACAATACTACAAGAATCGAGTGTACCAAGTTATTTGTCAATCAAATTTGGTTTGTTTTTACACAGTATCACCGAGCAACTATCAAGTTGATTTGTTATAGAAGGTAAATATACTATTTGTGGCTATTATTGATAGTTTTGCGAGTCTCTAAATTTGACCGAAAGTAACTCAAAATTACAAATGTTACCTTTCAGTAATTAAATTATTTTTGTGTGTACAAAATCAAAGATTTTAAAACTAAATATGTCTATGTGGAATGAGGATCACAATGCATCGTAACTATGTATCAAATCTTGCGATAAATAGTTGTGTCAAGTTATTTGTAAATTAAATTTGTTACAGTTTTACAAAGTAGTGGGACCAACTGTCAAGTCGATTCATCGTAGAGAGTAGTTGAATATGTGTTGGCACAATATTTATTTGTGAATTCCCTTGTGCACTTTTCTAATCCTGGGAGTGTTTGAATCATTTATTTATAATGGAAATGGATTCAATGCCATCAAGAATCTTTAGGGAACCAAAAATCCTAAATCTTGACAGTTGTAAGCAAGATTAAAAAAAAAAAAATTCCTGCAGGAATTTTCATTATTTTCTAGACGAATTTTTGGACTGTTAGATTACAACATTTGTGATAGTTTTATGGGTCTTCAAAATCGACCAGAAAAAAAGGAAATTCAGGCATATTGATGATAAAATATGTTAGTAATTTTTTTGTTATTTGAAGTTACAGTTATTAATTTTCATGATCTTTGGTGTCAATCGAGTGTCAAGTTGTAATGTCATATTTTTATTAAGAAAACAAAAGGGGGAAGAAAGAAACAAAAAAAAAAAATTGGTTTGTATTGATTTTTTGGCGGCATTGACAAATTTGTCAATGGGGTTTTTGATGATGTTGAATCGATTTCCACTATTACAAAAAATTATTCAAACACTTGTGCTATCAGTTTTTTATTAAACAAACAAAGGAAAACTATATTGTGGTGACTTTTGGCCATGTGGGTGAACTTACCGGTTCGGTAGACAACATCTATTTTTGTATATCGTAAATATTTATTTCTTATGACAAGTCTATCAATGATCTTGAAGTCAGAGAAAAGTGTGAAGTAAATGCATAATATCATTTTAAATTTTTTTCCTATTATTGTCTATAAAAGTTGGCTTTGTTATCTTTAATTGTTATTTATTCAGACTGCCATGTGTAACCATTTTCACACGAGTAATAGTAATAGCCAGCATTTGTGAAGAAAACAGAGAATTGTAAAGTGAAATGAGATTTGAATTTGTTATTCATTGACATAATATTTTCTTTGTTGCAAACAAAATAATGGTACTTGGTGAGGGAAAGAGGTTACTTGTAGTGATATAGTTAAATCACTTGTTGAGATTGATGATAGATTTGAATGTTCAAGAACACGTGAGCAATATGCAAATATGTTGAAAAAAGAGAAAACAGGTAACAAGATTTGGAGTACTAAATTAGTGAATTCTGGGTGTGTTCCGGAGGTATTTTATTTTAGAGAAACTATTTATCTCTGTGCAAATAAATTTTATTTCAAGAAGAGGGAAATTAAGCAATGAGCGATAAAGGTTTCTTTAAATCCAATGCATTCATATTGTTACTCAAGTTACAAGAACTGAACAATTGTTTAGAATTATCCGTCGCAGATAGTTTCCTGGAGCCAGAAGGGTGCATAATTAACCTTGTGCAGGAATTTGTTTATGTAGCTTCTGAGGTTCTTTTGGACCTGTTATGAAACCAAATCACAAAAAGATAGAAAAACTATTAGGCCCCTATACTACTAGTGCAACCCCTTACTGTTATTAGTACAACCCACTTACTATATTGATGTACCCACATAATGCCCATATTGTTACTATTGTGCCCTATACAATCCCACTATTGTTATTATTGTGGACTTACATTATTATTGTTATGTTGGCTCTGATTATGTTATGGCCCCTTAGACTCCTATATATAGAAAGGAGGTCTTTTCATTTGTATCATCTAAGAATTTTTCATTTATGTAATGTAAAGAGGTTTCCCCCTCGAAGAGGCTGAATTCTAAGGCGTGATCTATCTTTTCTATCTTTTCTTGAGCTGGTTTCATAACATTTGCTATCAGAGCTTTGGATTCTAGGGTTTCGCTGCTCCAAATAGGTCATCGTGAAATTTTCGCTATAACTTTTTTTCTGCGATGTTTCAGAAGCTAAAACAAAAACCCATTTGAGAAGCAATTGCGTTGAACCTCAGGTCCAAATTTCAGGGATTTTCGCATGATATTTGCAGAGATATGATCTGAAGAAGTTGGTCTTTTTGTAGACTCCTGAATTACATTCCAAACAAGTGACCTGGGGAAAATCGTCATAAATTTCTCTCTAAGCATCAGATTGAAATTTCGTAAAAAGGTACAGAAAGAGGACGGACTGTAGTTTCTTGTAGAAATTTTTCAAAGCGAAAGGTGAAAACAATGACTCGTGTCATGTCGTACAAGTTTGCTCTACTGAACTAGTCTATAATCAGGCCACTATGAGAGATTTCACATAACTCTTCCTTGGAGAATCCAATTTGGATCAGACTAGTGGCATTGGAAAGAGGACGTAGAGGGATACTACAGATCGCAATTTCAAAACTTAAAGATCTGAAAGTATAGAGTTACAATCGTTTCAAGATCAAGCTCCTAAAATCAAGAAAAAGCAAGATGAGGAAGTTTGATGGCAAGGATCCGGTAAATTGGATATTTCAGATGGAGCAATATTTTGATCTACATGGTGTACCACTGTTACAAAAGGTATGTATTGCATCTTCATATTTAGAACCGGATCAATTTTATGGTATAAAGGGCTTTGTTCTCGTAAAAAACATGTTATGTGGTCAATTTTCACGGAGGAAATGATAGCACATTATGAGGATACAAAGAGCAACACCTTCTTTAGAGCAACACCACAACAATTGGAAATAGTAAAAAGGCTTTGTTACATATTGGAAAGTAAAATTATGGCAACAAGGAAGTCTACCCCTCACAACTATAAAGATGGAAGTGTTGTTTCTCCTAGCCTTCCACAACCTACACCACAACAATTGGAAGAAAAAAGAGCAAAAGGGCTTTGTTACAGTTGTGATAGCAAATACACTAAAGGTCATAGTGTGCTGAGAAGAAATTATTCTACATAGATTGTGAAGAGGAAGAAGAAAAGGAGCAAGAAAGGTCAAAAGAAGAGGATATACTCCAAGAACAAAGCCTAGATAAAGAATAAAGGAATCCGACCATATCTTGTAA
>APFE031592325.1:117394-134763 GCA_000404065.3 Pinus taeda | reverse complement strand
ATATAGATATAGATATAACACATATGGGGAACTTGTTGTTTCCTTAAGTAAAAACTGCTTCTCCCTTGGTCACAACTTTTTTTCCCTTAGGCACAATTGTTGTTCCCTTAGGCGCAATCGTTGTTGCCTTAGTCACAATTATTATTCCCTTCATCGTAGTTCTTGTTCCCTTGCTCATAGTTGATCTTCCCTTAGCCACAACTGTTGTTCCCTTAGTCAAGGTCGTTGTTCCCTTAGTCGCAGTTATTGTTCCCTTGGTTGTGATAGTTGTTCCCTTAGTCACAACCATTGTTCCCTTGGTCTCACTCGCTATTTCCTTAGTCACAAGCATTGTTCCCTTAGTTACAGTTGCTACTTCCTTGGTCACAATTTTTTTTTCTTATTTTTAACTACTCTTCCCTTTACTCTTCATTGTTGTTTTCCAACCATAGTTGTTTTTATAGAAATAACTATTCTTTTAAATTGATTTTGAAGCCCTCCTTTCAATCATGGTAAAATTAATAATTTCCTTGAATGATTCCCATTAGAAATTTTTTTATAAGAAATTTTGAAAATAGACCTTGAAAAACTCCTAGATTTCTAAAACAACCCTAATATTGTAAATTTATAAAGATATTTATACTACATTTCTTCAAAATACCACTAGAAGAGTTTTTTTTCTTTTCAAATTTTCCTATAATTCTTTGATCTCCTTAAAAAATATAATTTGGGCAGCAAAATGGAAAACTAAAAAGGTAATCATTGCAATATGTTTTACAGCATCCCTAACTCTAAAAGATTTTATAAGCCACCCCATCCACTAAACTTTTATCATAATGAAAAAATAATAACAATAAATGAAGTATAAGAGAAAATGGACAAATGATAGGAGGTCTCATCACGAGCCGACCTACCATGATCATAAGATTTAATGTGGCGACATTACCACTCTGGTCACCAAGCCACAGTAATGGCCTCTAATCAGTAGGCCGAAGGACAAGAGGTCTCATCATGAGTTGACTTGCTCATCTCATTATCTCTCGTGAATGACATTGTTATCAATTGGTCACCATGCTAAATCAATGACCTTTCGTCAATAATTGAAAAATAATAAAATGTTATGAATCCATTTTAAAATTGGAATGGGATAGTGGCATATCAATGGGCTAAAGGAAACCCCATCAAGGCTATAGAAATATTCTGGCACTAGAGGAAATGCCTGTGGTATTGAAATATATCTGAAATTACCATGTAAAAATAACCATTTTTCTCTCCCTTGGCAATAACAAAGGAAAGTTATTAATTTACTATAGGAACTCATTTTATCCCCCTTGGAAGGTGGTAACGATGAGTGTGTATGAATAAGTACTTCTTTTATTCTATGTATCAGGGATGTAACCTTTGGGGAATTATTAAATCTATTTTAAATTTATTTCACTTTTTTTTCTCTAAAGGTAGTCTTTCAATGAAATTTATCTTATCCATGATCAGAGCTCAAAGATATCTCCACATGATTTCTCCCGATTTTAATTATTTAGGCATCATAAATATCTAAGTCTTTTCAGCACATTCCACGATCAATCCCTCCAATAAGTATGTTGCACACCTTCCCATTATTTCCATTTCTCTGGTGGTTGCTCCATCATGTCAAATTAATGCATTCTTGTCAGATTAGCCATGTCAATTGTCTTGCCAAATCAAATTCATAATGAATGGTTGAGGACAACCTTTAACTTTAGCGGGGGGGATGAAAATTAAACACATAATTGGATTCTTACAAACTCTGTAGCAATCATCGTATGATATGTTCTTTGAATTTTCTACTCTATACAATATTTCGAACTCTGTATCTGCTAATCTTGTTGTTTCTAGTTTATTTCCAAGTTGCTCCCTACAGGAATAGCTGAAATGAGTGGTCACTCAGTAAGAAGTGAACCTGCATAACTATGGGTTTCAAAACAGGAATGAAGTATTCTAGACCAAGTGGAATGGTTATAGTATTTCCTATAGTTTCAAGGTTTTGACTATGAAGTGGATTTGGAATTCATGAAGAATATGAGAAATGGAATGACAACAGTAAAAGGAAGACAAATCCAGGTTAACACAGAAGTATTTACAGAAGAAATAGGCCTACCCTCGGAAGGCAATAAATGGTTTGAGATACAAACTCCATTACAGAGCGCATCATTTGTGTTTGCAAATCCTGGGGAATAATTGGTGAGAAAAGAGAACAGGTACAACCATACCTCATTTCCAGAACCATGGAAAGAACTAGCAAGTGTGATCCAAAGATACATTGCATGCGACGGTTGGTATGATGTGGTAAGGTGATCTGATTAAGAATATTAGTTTTGTTGTACTAAGATCCTCCTTAGATTAAAAACAAATTATATTCATGTGCTTAAGGATTCATGAGTGTATTTCAAGTGAAAATGAGTTTTTATGTTAATTTTATGAGAAATTTTAACATAAATAAGAAACTGAATAGTAACATATAAATGTACAGAACCTCACCAACAAAACATCACAAGAGGAACATGATGAAGGAGTTCACCCCTCCTTGGCCATGTCTCCTTGGTCTAGATTCCAATGGATTGGGCCTCTCTATTATGCTCAAATGTGTAAAAAGTTGTGTTTACAATGGTCAAATGCTCAAATGCTTCTGCCACCTACTCCAATGAGTCCAAAATTTCCAAAACTGGCTATGTAGCCCCTTTATGCTCTTGATTTCGTCGAAAGCTGGAGAATTTATGATCTCTCCTAGTTTCTCCATTATTCGCTCCATAAATTGCCCAAAATCCGGCACCAAACCCTCATTTTCACCCAGCTTTCCACTAACGGGCCACCAAAACCGCGTAAATCCAGGCGATTTGTCAGATGGATAATTTGGCCATAGAGGCCTAAAAATCAAGAGATTAGGTCATATGGGAGACATGCGCCCAAGGGCTAGCCTCCAGCGCTAGCCCCATTTCCTCCGGTGGCCAGATCACCCTTGGCGGTTAGGTATAAATGCTGGAGGCTAACGAAGTGGTGTTCAAATGGACGGTTAAGTCCGCCCTAGCCTCCAAACTATGTGACATAACTCCTTAAGTATAATCTGCGGTCTACATATGTTAAGAACTATCGCATGGTGCATTGGAAATGGGCTCTGTTATATGTTTTTGGTGGCCTCTCAGGCTACCACGTGGCTACCTTTGACTAGGCCATGTGTCAACGTGTGGTTGGTCATCATTCCAACCAATAAGAACCATTAAAATCTGACCAATTAGAATGTGCCACTTGGCATGATTTCATCAGCTGAGGAGCCATCTGACCAAGTCAACATCCATATCACCTATCTAGTTAGCGCCACACCAGCAGTACAGACTACTGAGTAGGATGTCCTTTTTTGTTTTTGAAAATTTACATATTTGGGAAAGTGAATAGAACTCATTTCTGGAGCCATACGGAGTCCGTTTTGCATGAAATGAGTTGTGTTAGATTCAAGATGACAAGAACTACGTAATCGTCTAAGATCCACACCATTCTGATACTTTTAATTTTGAGATATATTTTTAGCACCTGATCATTCCTCCCCACTGGAAGCCTTTTGGACCCCAAAAGATCAATTTCAGTTGTCCAACAGGTGAGGGTACAGTTCCGTCACCTTTCCAATCTCGATCCATTTATCACTAACTTGGAGATTTTGATCTACATGATGCTTGTCGTGCCTTTCTTTATACTTGCCTTTGCTCTTTTCAAGTTGATCTTGCACTGTTTGATGTACCATTTGGAGTCGCTCAACGAAATCTTTGGATTTTTCCATGTTACTATCAGTAGCAACATCCTTCTTACCAAGATGATACAACACATTACAATGCAAATGGTAAAAAAAAAACATATACTTTATTCCCTTGACTTAAGCTTGAATTTACATCTTGAAAGTATGTATTTTGTTGAACATAACTTTCATTTAAAACAAAATAATTCTTGAAGAAAGTAATTATACAAAAAATAGGCCTAGAAAGTACATCAACAAACTTGTTGCTTATACCTTTCTTATTCCTTTTGACCAAGTGGAATAGTAGAAGAAAACCCATCCAATAAAAGTGTGTTTGTCACTCCAACTTAAACATTGCACCATTGAAAGTTTCTGAATGAAATGACATTGCCTTAACGTATTGCATAAGGATTGTGCCCATGGCATAGTTGCATACATCAACCTGAAGCTGAAATGACTTTTTCAAATATAGAAGAGAAAGTATAAAGGCTAAATTGGTCTTTTGTTTCAAAGCATCAAATGCCTCTTATTGTTTTCCTCCCTGCTGGAAGACCTTGTACGCAACTGCCAAAGAATACAAATGAGCTACAATAGAAGAAAAATTAATAAAATCTTTCCTCCAACATTGGGCTACTCCAAACAAACATCTTATCCAAATGACTATCTTGAGCATTGACCAATCCATAATGGCATCAATCTTGGAGAGGTCTAACTTTATCTCACCTTCTCCAATGTCATTGCCCAAGTACATCAAAGAAGTTTTATCCAACATATACTTTGACATCTTCAATAACAAATGTTTTTGACATATGAAATCAAGTATTTCTTTCTCACACATGACATGATCATAATGAAATTTTCTAAAACTGAAAATGGCATCCAAGTATACTATCATGTCTATAAATGGCTTCAATACATCTTCTTCATATGCATGAAAGTAGTAGGAGCATGGAAAAGACCAAAAAACATAACAATCCATTCAAACAAACCTTGCTTGGTTTTGAATGTCATCTTCCATATGTATCCTTCAATAATTCTACTTTGATGATAACCACTATTTGAGTCCCATTCATTGAAATGCTCTCCATTATTTTTTGGCACCAAAACAAGAGGTGCACCACATGGTGAAGATGATCCTTTTGTTCAACAATCCTTGGATTTGCTTTGTTATTTCTGCACTTTCCCTTCTTGACATCTGGTGCATGTCTCTTCTACTGCAATGGTATTTCATGTTGGATTATCCTCTTGGAAGGAAATCCCTTTGCTTTCTGAAACACTTAATTATCATGGTTAACTACATCATCCAAATCAATGTTCAATTTTGAATTGCAACCATCAAACACTTCATAATCAGCATCAACATTGGGTTTGATCATAAGAAGCACTAAATTCTTGCTTGAATTCACTAGTCTTTTCATTTTCCCTGCATTAACTAATGAAAGATTTAGTTTCTTTTGATGAGCTCTCACGATATACTCCACACCATATTTGAACAAGTGGTACTTGTTTTCATAACGATATAAGATTTATTTTCTATCATAGAGGTAAGGACTACCCAAAACAATTCTTGATATATCAAGTGGTACAACATCTAATTCAACTTCATCAATGAATTTTGCTATGATTGCAAACCGAAGAATACATTTTCTTGTAACCTCTAAGTTTGTGTCCTTGCATATCCAGCCCAATGGATATGGCTTGGGATGTAAACTAGTTTCAATATCAGATATCAAGTTGGCTTGAGACCCGTTATCAAAAAGTGTGTCGATTTTTGTATGTTTTGATATTACCCTCACATGAAATAATTCAATCCTTGTTTCTTCATTTGGAGTGCTAGTGTGACAATTTGATATAGTAGTGCTATAAATGAATTCTTTTCCTTTTATACCATGGCTGTAATTTTAGTCTCATCACCTGAATCAGATCCCAAATCCTCTTGAATGACAACAATTGTCTTTTCTTTTCCTTTGTTGTTGAATTTCTTTGGTTTCATCTCGGGATGAAGCTTCCAACAATTAGCTTCATCTTGACCCTCTTTTAAACAATGTTTACATATTTTTTTCTCTCCTTCTTTCTCAATGGATGCATTTTTATTTCCTTTGAAACCCTTTTCTTTCTCTTTACCCTTAAATGTCTTTTTACTACCCTCTTCTGGAGTGTTTTTCCCTCTTGCCTCAAGATATAAATGTACAGAAATTGAACAACAACATATAAATGTACAGAACATCACCAACAACACATCACAACAGAAACGTGGTGAAGGAGTTCAACCCTCCTAGGCTACGTCTCCTTGGTCCAGCTTCCAATGGCTTGGGACTCTCTATTATGCTCAAATGTGTAAAAATATGTGTGTTTAATGCTCAAATGATTCTGCCACCTACTCCTTTGAATCCAGAATGTCCAAAAATGGTTGTGTAGCCTCTTTATGCTCCTGATTTGGTCACAAATTGGAGAATTTATAACCTCTCCTAGTTTCTCCACTATTCGCTCCACAAAGTGCCCAAAATTCGGCATCGAACCCTCATTTTTGCCCAGATTTCCACTAACGGGTCACCAAATCTATGAAAATATAGACGAATTTGTCGAATGGATAATTTGGATACCGAGGCCTTAAAATAAGGAGATTAGGTCATATGGGGGCCATGCACGCAGGGGCTAGCCCCTGGCACTAGCCCCTTTTCCTTCAGCAGTCAGATAACCCTTGGGCATTTAATTCTGCCCCAACCCCCAAACTATGCGGCATAACTCTTTAAATATAATTTGTAGTCTAAATATGTTAAGAACTATCACATGTTCAACCCTCGCTGCCTCCGCCCAGACTATATAAATTTTTTTGGTAGCCTCCTAGGTTGCCACCTGGTGGCCTCCAGCGAGGCCACGTGTCATCCTGTGGTTGGCCATCATTCCAACCAAGAAGAACCACTAAAATATGACCAGTCAGAACATGCCACTTAGCACAATTTCATTAGCTGAGGAGCCCTCTGACCAAGTCAACATACACTTCACCTTTCTAGTCAATGCTACATCAATAGTATGGACTACTAAATGAGAAAAAGAAGGAAGTTTGAGAAAATGAGACCCAAAATGAAACTAAAAATTTTGTTGTTTCCTTTACTGTAGGGATTCAGACTCAGTTAGACGTGTCAAATATTTGTGTTTTAACTACTAAAGCTAAAGCTTAGACAAAAGTACTAATTTATATTACAAGAGAAACACAGACTGAGCCTGTGCCACCATACACTCCTCTGATTGTGGAAGCTACTATTAAAGTCTTGAATAAGAAATGGAAGAACAAAGAGATACTATAGTATGATATCAAAATGAGGTAGTTCCTTAAAAATAACATCACGATCTATTGCAAAATTTCAAGGCATTGTCAGTCAAAAAAGACAAAACATATGCAATGTTGCAAGCAACTGATAAAAAGGTTAAATCTTTGGAGAAACAACTTAAAAAAGCTACAAAACAAATGAAAGAAATATTCTCTATATACTCGGATGCTTTGTCACGTAGGTCCCCATCTAGGAATTGCACCTTATTTTTGTTGGAACAATTCTAATTGATCAAGGTTAAGATTTTTTGGTCTAGGAAACCTTATGAATTTAGCAATGTTTCAGAATTTGTTGATTCTTTCCATAAACAAGATGATAATACAAGGTATTTCTTATGCAAACTTTACATGCCTAATTTCTTTCTGGAAGAACATAGAGATGAGAATCCTACCCATTTTATAGGGGATGTACAGTTCCAATATTTCATATATTTTTCTAAAAATTAGATAATATGGACAAAAGATTATAATGTGTTCCAAAGAAGATAACTTGGTCTCAACCTCTAGGTCAGAGGAGAACCACGAAGCTCTTTACACACACTAATCCAACACAAGAGATTCATGGAGAAGTTTGGTGTTATCAGTGCTTTAGCATCTATTCATAATGATGTATTGCAGTCAGGGTTAGAATATCTTCTAGATATAAAGTCTGAGGCTTTACAAGGGGCCAAACAAAGATGGTAGGCCTCATCCAGGGAAATAGAAAATAGAGAACCCTTGAATTATTGAAATTTCAAGGTACAATGGACATAGAATGGGATTATGCTCGTATGGTATTAAAATAAGGCCTTAACTAGATAGGGTGTAGGTACAGGTGTCTAATAATTTGGTGTCCTCAAAATGATTATAAGTCTAGGTATGATTTAACTAAAGTAGGTAAGTATGTCGCTCTCCAAGAAATTCAAAGAAGAAATGGTTTCCGACATTATGGAGAAGATTCTTACCCAACCCATTCTTTAACTTCCCTCCATGTCAATCATTTGTTTGTATGAGGTCATGCAAACAAGTAAGATGGGGGGTGATGTTGGGCTTCAAAATTGGTACATTCTCTTAACTTGATTCCTTATCTTTTTATTAGTTTTGTAAGCTTTTTATGTATATAATATGTTAATTTGTGTAAACCTTAGAAAGCAGTCAATAAGAGTTTCATCATTTCATTCTTCAAAAGAGTTGATTTAACTATGAAAAGATGAGTTATGCTTACGATTTGAAGTGTTAACTGACATGGAATATTGATAGTGGATGTTGTTCCTTGGGATCGCTGGACAAGAATGAGTTACACAGAGCTGCTTGGGTTAGTTATAACCTAATTGGGCGAGACCAATGGTCATCATGGAAAGATCAGTTGTGAATGAGATCTTGGCTGCCTATTCCGAGGAAATATGGGAGATTTTATAATTCGAATTAAGAATCTTGAGAATCTTTAGATTCTGAGGATCGCTTCTTTATTTTTAAAATAGAATTGATTGTAATATAAAAGCAAGGACCTAAACCTTGGTAGCTTAGGTGGGAAATTACTGTCATTTTGATATATGCTATAATTTTTATAGACACCCTTTGTAATATTATTCCTAATTAATTTAATGGAGACTTTCACAATTTAGCTTTAACTCTTTGCACTGAATTAGCTCTAAGGCGGTTGAATTCCAGTTATCGTGGACCCAAACCTGAATTGACTACTTCCCTTCTTTGTGTTATTAAATTTAAATTTAAGATTTCAGTTCTTTCTTTGCAATTATTCGATCACTTTCTAGATCTAATAATTGGTTATTGGATTGCTCATTATAGTGATAGATGCTACAATAGTTTGAATGAAGGTCATGAGATTGGATTCTTGACAATTGATTTTCTAAAGCATTATTTGGTCTATTGTTTCTTGTGATTGATAAAGAATTTTTAAGTGCGAGATTTTATATTTCTTTAAGCAAAATCATTTCTATTCAGAGGTGTTTTTCCTTTCTTATAGTTGTAGTTTCCTAGGAAAAAACTTGTGTTTAGCATAATTATTTCAATATTCGCAATAGAAGATTTAATGCTTTGATCATATTAAGGTAGGTTTTATTGTTCATGTTTAAATTATTGAAGTTGTGAATAAGTTGTCCTTTTAGGAAATTTTAGTTGTTCCTTGTATTTTACATTCATTTACCTTTCAATAGGGCTAAACAGATTAGATCACATTATCACTATTCTTTGAACATACTTTGTGGACAACCTTGAAATAGCTAAACGAGTTCCATGTTCAAAATTTAATGAATGGAAGTCAGTTGGTATTTTTCAGAGCAACAGAGTAACCCAACACCAAGACATTTTCCTAACCACCTTTTGAGAGATGAAAGGGATTGCTAGGGAACTAGGAGAGATGAAAATCCCCTTGAAACTAGGCATGAAGGCAATTAAATAAGGACCTTGCATACTAGACCTGATATATAAGAAGAAAGTGAAAAAGGAGCTAGACATGATGTTGAAGCTGGAATCATTGAACCAATAGAAGAGTCACAATGGATTAGCCCAATGGTAGTGTATGACATGAATACAAGAAAAATCAACTTTTTGTGGATGTTAAAAAGCTTAATGATTGATGGGCCTCCAAATTAGCTGCAATTCAAAGCTCATCTAACCATTCTTCAACACATTAAACCTCTCTTTTTTCATTAACATATTTTTAGATTTAATATGTTCATTAGGAAGGTTTAGAGATAATTGCATATTAAGTGCCTAGTATTATTTATTTATGTAGAATATTATGAGAATATTGGGAAAATTATGAATATTTGGAGGTTGAGATAATCTAGGGACTTGCTCCTTACTATAGGATGGACCAATATTGGATCATAAATGAACAAGATATGGTGAAATTATTGAACATATTTTGGAGCTCTAGTAATTGAGAAAATATAGGAATGTGTTCCTTGTCATTTAATGGAGATTCCTAGTGTTGTGAATCAGATCCACTTTTTGAGGGATTTTGGAGGGGAAAGTCACCTCCTTTCAAGGATAATGCTTCCCCATTAATTTTTATAAGTACCAATTCGAATTTTCTTCTAGGGACATGTATTTCTTAGTCTTCTTGTGGAGAAAGCTTGTTATTCAGCAGCTCTACATTCATTTCTAGCAGGGAAGTACTTGGATTGATTCAAATAATGAAGTTTGGTGTAACTTTTAGCTTATAAATCTTGGTTTCCTTCATAGTGTAGGTTTTAACCCTGTACAGAAATTACCTGCAGATGGATTATAAAAACAAAAAATAAACAATGATGAGAATATAAAACAAACACACAGAGATTTTCCCCTAGATCCCAAGATCGGGACTGCCAGATTGATTTTTCATTATGTTCCTTTCAATGTTACAATACATATATATACATGCTAAAGAATTCATAAACCCCAATCCATTAACCCTAGATTAGAAGATAATCATAGTTCCCTTGATCGTATCTACAAAATACCATGTGAAAAAATCCACCATGCCCAAAACCATGTGCAAAACCCATGGACAAATGCATATAGTAGGTTTTACCCACCCTAATATAAGATCCAAAAAAAAAATTCCTGGGGAATTGCCTAGGACCCCGTTTAAAAGTTGGGAAACCACCCCCTTGAAACCCCCGACAAGGGCGACTACCCCCCCCCCCCCGCTAGTAACCCCCTGCTATGCCCGAGGAAACAAACAAGGGGTGCTATCACCCCCCCCCAACCTACATGTGCGACTATTTGTGGAAATAATATAACACACACCCAACATTCTCCCACTTGTTGTTTTCTTTTCCACATAGGGGGTCATAGAGAGCTCTATCATTGGTTTAACCCCATGATGCCTATTGTTTCTCTACACCAAGAAAATTTCTCAGTTCTCATAGACTTCGTCAATGCATCTGCAACATTCTTCAAAGTGTCTATCTTTACCATCAACACATTTTTTCCCTCAACCATATCCTCACAAAGTGATACTGAACATCAATGTGCTTTGTCTTTAAATGATAAGCAGGGTTCTTTGCTAAGAAAATTTCACTTTGGCTATCACAGTCTATCCTTATAGCTTGATGTACTAACCCCATACTAGAACACAATCTCTGCAACCATACTACTTCCTTGCTTGCATGAGTGGTTGCCATGTATTTTTCCTTTGTAGTTGAAAGTGCCACTAGAGACTGTCAATTTCGCATCCTACTAACTTCACCTCCAGATAGGTTAAACACATACCCACTTGTAGAGCTTCTTTGATCTATATCTCCAACCCATTTTGCATCAACAAAGCCACAGATGTCCAATCCTAGTCTTCCTTGGTAGCACATACCATAATCGCTAGTTCCACACAAATACCTGAAAACCTGCTTCACTGTTGTCCAATGCTCCTTCCCTGGTTTTGACAGAAAACTTCTCAATACACCCACTACATGTGCAATGTCTGGTCTAGTACATACCATTGCATACATCAGGCTACCGACTAAACTTGTGTATGGAACAAAGGACATGTCCTCTTCCTCTGATTGTGCCTTGGGACATTGTTCAATAGATAACTTTACACCTACAAGAATAGGAACCTTCACCAGTTTACTATCCTGCATATTAAACCTCTGCAGTATTGTCTTGACATACTTCCTCTAGTTTAACTACAACTTCCTCTTTGCCCAATGCTATTTAATTTCGATGCCGAAAATATAGTTTGCAACACCAAGACCCTTCATGTTGAATTTGGAGGAAAATTGGGTCTTCAAATCCTAGATAATTTCTTTGTCATTTCCAATTAGAAACATATCTTCCACATACAAGACCAGATAGATAACATGGTCACCAATTAATTTAAAATATACACAATGATTTTCTTTTCTTCTAGTGAAGCCAAGTCCCCGTATATATGTGTCAAAATCATGATACCACATCCTTGGTGACTATTTTAACCTATACAAAGAGTTTTTTAATCCACATACCAGTTCTTTCTTTCCCTTCACTGCAAAGCCTTCAGGTTGCTCCATGTAGATCTCTTCTTCTAGATCCCCATGAAGAAATGATGTCTTCATATCCATTTGTTCTACCTCAAAATCAAAATCAACAACAACAAATAAAAGTAATCTAATAGAATCTACCTTGGAAACAAGAGAAAAAATATCACCAAAATCAATTCTCAACACCTAGGAATAACCTTTTGCTACCAACCGAGCTTTGTATTTCTCCACCTTTCCTTATGCATTCATGTTCTTCTTAAACACTCATTTTCTTCCAATGGGTTTACTTCCAACCGAAAACTCCACCAGATCCCAAGCCTCATTTTTGTCCAAAGATGTTATTTCATCAACCATGGCCTCTTTCCATAGTTTTCCATCCTTTGAATCTACTGCCTCCCTGATAGTTCTGGGATCATCATTAGTAATATATAAAGAAAAATTTGAATAGAAAGTATATGGAATATACATTTCTAGGTTCCTTCTTTCTCGAACTGATCTTCTCATAGCTGGAGTTTGTGGCTCTTCATCTTCTGATTCTTGTTGTATTGTAGAGTCTGATTCTTCCTCCCTTAGATCAAACTCTATCTTCTCAGGTTCCTTTGGTAGGAATTCATGTTTAATAGCATATTTCACCTCTCTAAATAACACCTCTCGGTTGTACACAACCTTCCTTGTTTCTGGGTTCCAAATATTATAACCTTTTAAACCATCCTTATATCCATTAAAAATGCACCTTCCAGATTTGTTATCCAACTTGGTTCTTTTCTCCTTTGGAACATGTACATATGCATCACAACCAAATACCCTCAGATGTGAAAGAGAGGGTGTCTTACCAGACCATACTCCATACCTCATGTGGAGTCTTATCCTCCAATGTTGATGAAGGTGATCTATTAACCAGGTAACATGCAGTCTCCACCACATCTAAACAAAATTCTTGTCCTAACCAGATACCACTGAGAATGCTTCTTTCCTTTTCCATCAATGTCTTGTTCATTCTTTCTGCAACTTCATTTTTCTTAAGAGTGTATGGAGTAGTCTTTTGTCGTGCTATAAAAATCTCTTAAAATTCCTTCTTGTAGAACTCTCAACCATTATCCGTCCTCAACACCTTTATCTTATTCTCTGTCTGGTTTTCCACCAAAGCCTTAAATTCTTTAAACATGTCAAAGACTTCATATTTCTTCCTAAATAAACATATCCATGTATTCTTTGAGAAGTCATCTATAAATGATACATAGTATTCATACTTACCCAATGATGGAACCACCAAAGGTCCAAACACATCATTGTGCACAAGCTCTAATATCCCTTTTGCCCTCTTAGTGCCAGAGGGGAAACTCACCTGATTTTACTTCCCATATACACAATGTTCACAAAAATCAGAATCCAGAGAGAAATTAGACATACCTTCTACTATACCATTACCATGAATTATTCAAAGGCCCTTACTTCCAATATCTCCAATCCTTTGATGCCATAGGATGGTCTTTTCTCTAGAGACCACTAGATTTTCTGCTCCACTTTCAGGAATCACAGAACTATTGCACCTATCAATAATAGTACTACTCAAAAGCTTACATATATTTCCAATCTAAACTCCCTACATCAATACCAATGCTCCCCAAACCATCTTGTAGGTAGCTTTCTCGAACACTATTTTACAACTGCATCATCCATCTTGATTATAGAAATCTGATTTTTGGCTCATGCAGGAATACGCAGAACATGCAGAAGTCTTCTAATCCTTCCACCTTGCAACTTCAGCTTGAATTTTCCACGCCCAATGATTCTAGCCTTTATGTCATCCCCAAAAAATACATCACCACCATCATATTTCTCAGACTTGCAAAACCACTCCCTATGGGGAGTGAAGTGAAAGGATGCACCTGAGTCAATCAACCATGCCGAATGATCTACATGTGTACTTGAAGAAGAACCCAAGTACACATCCCCACCTTCATTTGAGGTGGTTTTAATCTCTGCAGAAGGAGCATCATTAGATCCCTTTCCTTTCTCAGGAGCTTTAGTTCTACAGTCTTTTTTGAAGTGTCCTTCCTTACCACATTTCGACCACACCTTTATATGTTTTCCTGAAGATGTAGATCTCCCTCTAGATTTACATCTCCCACTCGAGGACTTATTTTTGTTTCTGTTATGGGACTATCCTCATACAAATAAGGCATCTCCCTTCTAGCCCTCCATATTTTTCCTTCTCATCTCCTCTGAAAGCGAGGATGAGACTATTTCATCAAACTTCAAGGTAGTTGTATTTCTAACTATTGAAACAACCAGACTATCTCATGAATCTGGTAGAGAACACAACAAAATGATGCACTTATCTTCATATAAAATTTAAATAACAATAGATAATGACTGGCTTACCACAATATTAAAGGCATTTATATGCTCTATCACCGAGTCTACATCCTTCATCCTTAGGTTATACAACATTTTCAGTAGGAACAATTTGTTCACCAGAGACAGAGATTGGTACAAATTCCCTAACTTGTCCCAGAAAGCCTTCACATAGCTTCCCCTAATACATTCAACAATATTTAATCTGAGATACACAACCATATTATTCTCTTTTCTTTTCGATCCAACTTTGCCCAACCTTCATCTGACATTGTCGTTGTTTTAGTACCTGAATCTATTGTGATCCACTAATATTTATTGTCCAACAGATTCTCCATCTTGAGTTTCCACAACTCAAAACTCTGACCATTAAATTTATCAATCTCTATCATTCCACTGCTTGCCATCTTCTTTCACCACAATAATCGATCTCACAGATATCGCACTGAGTAGGTTCTACCACAAGCCTGAGAAAAATCCATTAGCAGCAAAGGCATCCCCTTGAAGCCGAAACAAATTTGGTATCAAATGTAGGTTTTAACCCTATACAAAAATTACCTATAGACAAATTCTAAAAATAGAAAATAAATAATAACGAGAATATAAAACAAATACACAAAGATTTTCCCTTGGATCCCAAAACAGGGACTAACGGATTGATTTTTCATTATGTTCCTTTCAATGTTACAATACCTATATATACATGTTAAAGCATTCATAAATGCCAATCCATTAACCTTGGATTAGAACATAATCATAGTTCCCTTGATCGGATCTAAAAAATACCATGGGTAGAAAACCATCATGCCCAAAACAATAGATTTTTACTGTATATTCAATAGTTTATGTGATATTCTAAAATACGAGACAATAATCTACTCTACTCTTCATAGGAAACCAAAATTGATCGATGAAAACAATAAGCAGAAAAGGAAGAATTTCAATTGCACATAACACAATATTTTTCTAGGGAAAGCAATTGCTCAAAACCTTGAGTATCTATATTGCATTAACCACAAGATCTAAGAAGAAAATACAATGCTTGTTCAACTTGAACAATTCATGCACAAGTACAATCTATCTCTCTACTTCAAAAACCAGCTCAAGCCAAAACTTAGCCAATTATGTTTCCTGCTAAGCCCCTACTTCCTTACGCAATTCTTGAGATAATTGACCCATATTTAATTGGGGAATTCCTCACCCATAATTGCGCAATCCATCATAGGCCTTTTACTGATTGCATACACCATATGTACAACTCAGAAAATTATACAACTGATAGTACATTGTCCCTAAACTCTAATCTCAATTGGGTCTTTCTCTGAATTGACATGCATGAGTTATTTATGAGTGAATCTTGAGTTAACTGGTGGAGCAGTGAAGTTGATCTCCACTACTACACCTCCTACTAGTTCCTCCAATTGATTGAACTAGTTTAATTGAATATAACTTAATTAGACTGATTTAATTAATTACAACTCAAAATATTATGAGAAAAAGTTTTTCGGTGTAATTCACATGAAAATACATTTGTCGATGTGTTTCAAACCAACCAGTGTGGTACATCGCCAGGACAAGTTGAAGAGTCAGATCATGGCTACATATTAAATAGGGAGAGCATAACTTCCAATGAATAGGTTTGACTAAAGAAACGGCTATATTGGGTCAAACTGGACAAACGGCTATAATTGACCAAGAAACGGCTAGATTTGACTATTCAAATTGTTTAACTATATTAATATGTCAAAACTAATATTATTATATTATTTATCATGTGTTATTTTAAGTAAAAAGTTAATCAGACTACATTTAGGGAATATCTACCAAATAATAACTATTAGTAATAGAAGGGAATTAATATAGAATAAATAATATTATATTATTATTATAATAACGTTATAGTACTAATCTTCTTATTAATGGCTTGTAAAAAAAATTTAATAGTAAAGCTTATCAAATGGGATAAGTGTTAATAGATCTAGGGATATTAATAATAATTAGAATAATATTAATTCTTGTTATATTATTTGTACTAAATTATTCCTTGTTAGTGTGGGACCCCCTATATTGGTGAGACGGGATGCTCTATTCATCAAAGGATTAATGAGTACGTAGCTGACCTAAAACATGGGATACCAAGTCTTCTGCACTAGCGGAGCATGCAGAGAAGACCAAGGATCATGTTTGTATTGAGGAGGCCAAGGTTATTGCTAAGGTTGCGCAGTTCCATCACCGAAAATTTAGGGAAGCTATTGAGATTGAAAGAAGGCCAATAAATCTCAATAGAGATGACGGCTGGAAGATCAGTAGTTGCTAGATCCCTGCCCTCTCTTCCTAGTCGTGTCTTCCCCTTCTTCCTCTCCCTCTATTATTGACTTGTTCTAGATTACTATGTTTCCCCTTGTTATCCCTTATCCTGCTTTATTTAGCTGTAATTCTTTAATCCTCTTGGGAAATCTCCCTTGGTTTATTTTATTTAAGTAATAGTCCTTTTCATGACTATCTTAAATAACAAAATGTCAGCTTTCCTAATATATTTATATTAATTAATTACACAAACCTTTAATAATAATACTATTATTATAACACTATTATATTAATATAATTAATCCTTACAGGTACTAACATCCCTAGATCTATGAATATATGTTCCCATTGGATAACTTTACTATTAAATTGATATTAATCAGTTACCCTAACCATCAATAATAAGAATAACAATTTTATCATAACAAAAGTACAATAATAACTAATATTATTTTTAATATTAAATCCATATTGTTACTAATTATACACGATTGATATTATTATAAAATATTTCCCCTTTTCATGTCTAATTTGAATAATCTAGTACAAATAATATAACAAATTAATATTATTCTATTTATTCCCCTAGATCTATGAACTCTTATCCCTATTTGATAAACTTTACTATTAAAAAATTAATAAGAAGATTAATATTGTAACGTTATTATAATAATAATATAATATTACTTAT